>VCCN01004703.1:814827-840734 GCA_006491835.1 Architeuthis dux
CCATATATATCTATACACATGCCAGCAGATTTGACTGACCAAAACTTGAACTGTGCCTCATGAAATCAGAAAATCTCCAAATACAGGCAGCTTCTTCTCCCGACCCCCTTCATCCCCCCAAAACCCTAACCGCCCACTGTCATATCTGTACTTTTCCCCAGGGCCAGAATTCCTGATCCACATCGTTATTAATACCATCGTCCTGATCATCCTTATACTGATTAGGTGACTTTAATGATCGCTAGAGGAAAACCATTTCATCTTTCGTATCAAATGCACACCCTCACCCCACATCTCTATCCTCCACCACTACAACCAGCGCCACCTTCTTAAATTAACATCCAGAAAACAAACTGACATTAAAATTTACCCATTTGGAAGGAATTCAAATTTCCATTGACTATAAAAACATATAGACACATTGTCTATAATTTTGAGTAGAGTCATTAACATTCAAAGAGTTTTTTGGACGATTGAACTCATTCTTGTTGTTTGTGTTGTTAACGCAACATTTTGGCTGATACATTCTACTGTCTTCTTCAGGTGTAATATCCAAATGTGATCACTAAAAACGGTCTGAATTTTCAAAAAACAAGCGTGCATAAACTAGTGACCAATTTAGCATAAACTTACATTGCATATTGAACTGCCTCTAAAAACCTATTCTGAGGGGAATTTAAAAAAAAAATGAGAGGAGTGCGTGTGCAAAATTTCAAGTTTCTACTATGAACAGTTAGGGTTGGGCAAAGTCTAGATACATAGATATATATAAATGTCAGAACACAGGAATAACCTAAACCCAGCAATAAACCAGTGTTGTGGGTAGCAATAGTTAACTAAACCCAGCAATAAACCAGTGTTGTGGGTAGCAGTGATTAACAGAAATCAATTTTCTTTTTACTACCTGAAGAAGGCCGTAAAATGGATTGGCCAAAACATTGTGGGAACATAAAAATAACAAGAAGAATGTGTGCAATTGTCCGGAAAACTCTTTAAATATAAACACATTGTTGTTTTCTACAATATTGTTTTTATTGACTTTTGTATCCAGACCTATTCCAGGCTTCAAACAAAATTAATCTATTTATCCAAATCATTGTTATAAGTTTTGATGTAAAATCCCCAAAACAATGTTCTTGGAGTTTATTTAGGATTTGTAGCTATCAACAAATAGACACAAATACAAGGTCTGTTCGGAAAGTATCCTGCCATTTAATATTAACAGAAAAATAGCCTACCTAGAGTAATTGCACCTTCCTTCATGATCATCAGCCTTTTAATGTCTGTCATTGCAGCTAGACCTTCCCTAAGATTTGCCAGATCATGGGCGTCGCGGAGCCAATACTTTCTGAACTTGTATAGTTTGTTGCGCCATCTTATTTTTCGCTGGCCACATTTTTGCATATGATCTCTGGGGATCCATGTTTGTGAGTCATGATGTCCAGCAGTTGTCTGACATTCTTGTAACATGACTAGCCCATTGCCATTTGAGTTTTTTTTAATAGTTTCTATGATATCTCTGACGCCTGTTTGTTTTCTAATATACTGTGCTGTCTTGATGTTGAGCATGATTTTCTCTTGTGCATATTGCATGGTTCTCAGTTGGAGGGCCAATCTTTTGGTTACGTTCCATGTTTCAGCTTCATAGGTGACTATCGGGAGGAAGCGTTGGTTGTAGATCCTTTTTTTTAGGACTAATGGGATTTTCTTGTTCTTGAAGGTTGAGCTTGCTCTGCCAAAAGCTTCCTGCAAAGCACTCCCCCTCTGGACCTCAGACACTTATCCCAGCATCTCTTCCACCACAGCACACTTTTTAAAACAGACTG
The DNA here is from genome assembly GCA_006491835.1 of Architeuthis dux. Lineage (NCBI taxonomy): Eukaryota > Metazoa > Mollusca > Cephalopoda > Oegopsida > Architeuthidae > Architeuthis > Architeuthis dux. The sequence goes on from VCCN01004703.1 coordinate 816,654, forward strand.
CCAAGTCCTCTTTCGGGATCGCCATCAGCTGCCTCGTCGCATTTTCCTTAATCTGGTCCATGGTCTGAAATCTCTTTGGGAAGAGCCAGAATTTGCTGTAAGCCAAATCTGGACTGTACGGGGACTGGCAGACCTGAGTGATGCAAAGTTTTGCCAAGAAACCCTGCACAAGACGTGAAGAATGGGCATGCATGGTCATTGTGAATGTGACAGTCACACAGTACACAAGCTCACACAATGATGCCTCACTGCCAAATGAGTAACTCCACAGATGAGTGTCTGTTCACAAATGTACAGTAAGGTCCACTCTGATTAGTTGCTAAGGCTGTGTAACTGGTTCTTGAGATATCAAAAATGGCTGGATACTTTCCGAACAGACCTTGTACACATATGAGAGGTACAAACAAATTGATACATTTTTTGTGGATGATGGTTGGTTCTCATCTGCAAAGACCTTACAAGTTGTCCAATCAACTTTATTAAAAACCATCAACCTAAACTGTCAACATAGGCTTCTTTAGTTTTCAAGCCAGTCTGGCTGACTATGTATGTATCACATGTCGGGCCACACCAATAGAGCTACAGGGGTGAAAATTTAAACATTTACTCCTTATGTCTAGAAAAGCTGGGTTTTTAAAAAATTCACCCTCTAAATAGGTTTTTAGTAAGGGGTTCAATTTGCAATATAAGTTTATGCTAAACTAATCCCTTAGTTTGTGTCCGGCAGCATTCATGCTTGTTTTTTGAAAATTCAGAGATTTTTAGTGATCACTTCCCAACAAAATGCAAGGGAAGTAACTTATTCATTGATCACCACTTTTTCCAATTTTTTAATTCATCACCTTCATGCTGCCAAAAGACATTGGTACCATGACGCTTTCTATTGAGTGACTAACCAGACATGTTGATTATTATTATTTGTACTCAATAAGTTTTTTTTAATTGGTTTTAAATGGTGTTAATTCTTCCTCGGATGTCCAATTCCTCCAGCCTTTTGGGATCATTCTCAGTGCTCTAAAAATGCTTGGCACTACTGTCACCTTCATGTTGCATAGTTTCCTCAGTTCTCTGGCAAGGTCCTGATATTTATCCGGCTTTTTGTTTTCTTTTGATTTTACTCTGTGGTCTACTGGAACAGCAAAATCCACTATCTGACATATTTTTCTCCTTGTTCAAAATAACTAGATCTGGTCTGGATTGATTAATCCATTTGAATCTCAAAATCCCAGATCATTATATACGTTTCATTCTCTAGGACAGATGCTGGTCTGTGCATGTACCATGGTTGAATGGTCGATTCGTACTTGTTTGCACAGTTCCCAGTGGATTACCTTTCCCACCAAGCAGTACCTATTCTTGTACTCCTTCTGGGCTAATTTGCTGCACTCGCTTACTATGTGGTTGATTGTTTCATCTTTTTCTACATTTGCCATTCTCTTGTGTCTTGTCTCTCTTGGCCTTTAAATAGTTGTCCCTTATGGCGTTGTTCTGGGCCACTATAAGGAGCGACTCAGTTTCTCTCTCTAAGTTTCCTCTGTGTAGCCATGTCCATGTTGATTGATCTGCAATTCCTTGAATTTGTCTTCTGAAATGCCAATATAGTTTTTTTTTCTCCCCACTTTTGGATCCTTGTTTTTGTGTTTCCCTAGCTTTCTTGTTAATTCTATTTCTGTCTCTGGCTGCTGTAATTAATATTTCCTTACTCTGTCTAGTAAGTTTTTCTAGTCCTTTGATTGCTGAGTCAACGCAATCCTCGATGCTAATAAGTCCTCTTCCTACCTTGTTTCTTTTTACATACAATCAGTCGCCGTCGTCTCTCGGGTAGAAAGCTTTATGCATTGCCATCAGTTCTCTTGTTCTGTAGCTCAGGTTTCTGAGTTCCTCTCTTGTCCAGTTTAAAAGGTCCAGAGTATCTCACAATGGAAACTGCTCAGGTATTTATTCCTTTGATCAAGTTTTTGCTGCAGTGTTTGGTTTCTAGTAATTTTCTTCTAAGTTCTTCTAAGAATTCTTTGCCTACTTTTTCCTTCATCTCTGTTTGATTGAAACTGTCAACCGAAACTGTCAACTTAGGTTTCTTAAGTTTTTAAGCTGGTCTTGCTGGCTGGTTATATCACATATACAGGCGGCACCAATGGGGCTAAAGGGCTGAAGATTTCAACATTTACTCCTTATTATGTCTTTTTTTTGTTTTTGAAAATTCCCTAAATACGTTTTTAGTGGGGTGTTCAATTTGCAATGTAAATTTATGTTAAATTGGTCCCTTAGTTTGTGTCCAGCAGTATTCACGCTTGTTATTTGAAAATTCAGACATTTTTAATGATCACTGCCCAACAAAAGGTGATAGAAGTAACTTATCCATTGATCACCCCTTTTTCCATTTTTTGAATGATCACCCCTAACATGGCATGCTGCCAAAAGACATTGGTCACATGACAGTTTTTTTTGGATGACTAACCAGACCCGTTGTTATTATTATTTTTTTCCTCTCTCGCGTGTGTATGTGTCGGTGTGCTCTTGTCTGTCCATGTTGAAACAATGAAAGGTAACTAAAAAAAAACTTGTAGTAGTCAGCAGGGCTGGATTAGCCTATATGCAAACTACATCACAGCATATGGCCCAAGACATTGAGTGGGCCACAAATAAATATTAATATAGAACTTTATCACTATACCCTTGGGAAAAAGATCATTCATAAATAAAATAATTACTTAATACATTTAGCATGTGAATAAAAATATTATTTTACACAACTTTATTGCAATTACAATTTTCATACCAGTCATGGTGGCCATCTTGAATTTTCAATGACTTGCATGTATTATCCAAATGGCAATTCCCAAGAACTGTGTATGGTAAATAAATGCAACTAATTATATCTTCAACATCATATTATATCCATTGCTGAAAAAGATTAATCATAAATGAAATAATTACTTAATACATTTAGCAAGTAAATAAAAAATATTATTTTATAGGTAAAATACCCCTTTTTTTAGTTTATACTATGAGACGCTTCATTTTAAAATTTGTAAACAACTTATTACTAGCTTTATAAATTATTGCTTATTTCTTACATTTTTTACATTGTCTAATTATGAACTTTTGAAATTTTTGAGATGCAGTTCTTCAAGGTCCAAAACAATTCAGTGTACAGAGTTTTTTATCACCATTGACAAATTACTAGCAAGTTTAACTCATCATCAGCATGCTTATCACCAAATATCTGATGATTTTGCATTCATCTAGGCTTTAAAGGGGAATGATGCTTCGCAGATGAAAGTTGATGTGTCTAACTTGCTGAAATGTTTCAACTGCTCTGTGACTATTCTTTACATTACCAATCAGTCTGTGATGGTGAACATTTATTTGCCAAATTATCATTGATCAAAAAGCTGATTCCGTTTGACAATGGCACAGAAACAATTGAATGCTTTAGTTTTGATGTCAATTGAAATTGATATTTGAAACCATCATTGAACGATTTTCTCACAATAAGTCCCAACATGTGTTCTGACATTTATATGTATCTCTCTATCTATGTATCTATCTATGTATCTGGACTTCACCCAGCCCATACTGTTCATTTTGCACACTCACTCCCCTCAATGATTAGGGAAAATGTTTTTTGAAAATTCCCCCCTAAATAGTTTTTAGATTGGGGTTTAATATGCTATGTAAGTTTATGCTAAATTGTTCACTAGTTTGTGCCCGCTTGTTTTTAAAAAATTCAGACCTTTTTTTAGTGATCACAGCCCAACAAAAGGCGAGAGAAGTAACTTATTCATTGATCACCCCTTTTTCCAACTCCTTAATTGATCACCCCCAACACAGCATATATGGGTGATGGTGATTCATAATTTCACTTGGAATGCTAGTTTTTACTACGTTTATGTTTCAATATAAACTTACTGTTCAGATCTCATATAATTTTAATATGATGGGTCCTAATATTATGCGTGGCGTAGGGCCCATTGTGGTCTTAATCCAACCCTGGTAGTCAGTGTGGTTTATTTAGATAATGTTTTGATGTTCAGTCATATCAACTTGGGAACATTCTGACTGGAAGTGATTGTCCTTACTTGTTTATAAAATTGAATCACACAACAAAGAGCAATCGAAAGAGTTCAGGCCAAAAGAAATAATTAAGAGACAAAAATGGAGATGGGCTAGACACGTAGCAAGAAGAAAGGATAACAGATGTTGCAAAAGATTAACAGATTGGTGCCCTAGAGAGAGCAAACACTGTAGGAGAAGACCAGACATAAGATGGAGAGATGAGATAGAAAGGTTTGTCAGTAAGACATGACAAAGGTTAACTCGGTCAACATGGAAGGCAGATAGGAAAAATGATGTGTGAGTTTGATATAATAAAATGGAATGAATGATACTAAAAGATTGTGAATAGAATTACAAATTATAGGTAAAATCAGGAGCAAAGATACAAGCGGTTACTGATGATGGGTAGTAGAAGTGGATCTGAAATTGTTTAGTCTCTCTCCTGACCGTGGAATCCAAGAAGTCAGCAAACTGATAAATTGCTTTCTGATGAACAGACAGAAGAGAGAGAGAGAGAGAGAGGGGGGGTGGCTTTCATGATGTATTAAGAAGTGAAAACCATGATTCACTTACCCAGAAATAATTGGCCAAGACATTCACACACACACACATACACACATAAGTATGAATGTATTTACTAAGTTTAGCTTAGTCTGGTTCATGGACACAGGCACAGGCGGCCACTGCCACTTTTCAAGAGGGGAGGGGGAGCAAAAGGATATATTTCCAGGGGTGGGAAGATATATTCAAAATATATCTTAGCAATATCCAGCAAAGAATAATACCATCTTTTTATATAGGTACATTAAGTTGAGGTTACATAAAACAATTGTACAACACCATTATTCTTTATTGACTATAAGGTTCCAAGTTAAATGCAAATGCCCCATTTTCAATTTCCCAACGTTTATGTTTATAAAATGTAAACAAACAAACAATCGGATCGGCCATAACTGACCTTCCCTTAGATAGAATCTCTACACAAGCCTACATACAAAATGTCATTGAAATATAATAGGAAATAACAAAGTTATCCAATTGAGAAAAAGGATACAATGATAACAGCAAACACCAATAGCGAATGATAGTCTCCGGATGTTTTTATGAAGGGGACAAAAACTGTCTAAGACATTTTACAAACTGAGAGTATCTTGAGATTCCAACCAGACTGGTATTTTAGGACATAAATTGAGACAGGCTTTCAAGAATGTTCACTGAATGTTCATTTTGAGTTGTTTTTGGCTTGTATCATAAAAATGTATCCCTTGATCTAAAGTGACCAATGCCATCATATGATGATGATCATCATCATCAGCCATCATAAGTCCACTGCTAGACAAAGGCCTTTCTCATCTCATTCCATGTTGACCGTGACTGTGCTAACCTCTGCCATGCATTGCTCTTTCCATTGCTCTTTGTGCGATTGTTAGTTTCCATTTTTGCATCCATACATCATAGCTGGTATTATGCATTCATTGTACACTTTTGAAAAGCACCTTGACAATTATGTGATAGTATGTTAAAAATACTTTCATGTTACATACACACTCATTTCTTTTTGTCTGAATTTCTGAGATGAGGAATTATCATTATTATACACTTATTTACTCAGACTAGTGTCCTTATCTAGGTTGTTATAGTCACAATGTTTTGGCCCTTGTACCCTTCGGCCTTCTTCAGGTATCTGTCATAGATGATAACCTTCTGGGAATTTCATATCCAACACTTTTCAATCCATGAGGGGTAGATTGTTCTCATTCTGCTGTCCTTGCTAGAGGCAGTGGTGTAGCAAGAGGGAGGTGAAAGGGGGCAGTTGCCACCGGGCGCAAGTGTGAAGGCACACAAAAATTCCATAGCAGACATATACTCAGACGTCATCCAAAGTCAAACTGAAATAATACAAGAGCTTATTTCATTCAAAGACATGTACAAAGAGATAATGAGCACTAGAATCCCAGAATAAAAGTCACAGGAAGAAAAGTCACGGAACAAAAGTCACAATGTGACCCTGAGCTACCTATAAAACATAATAGGAAGAAAAGTCACAACTAAAAATGTAATCAAATATTTTAAGGGTGGGGGCGCCAATATTATCTTTGCACTCGGGTGCTGAGAACCCTTGCTACGCCACTGGCCAGAGGATATCTGGTATCAGTTAATTCTTCCTAGTTAATTTGTCCTTGCAATGTTGCTTGTCTGCCTCTTCCACTGAACCATAGTATATGACTTTTTTACACTACCTGACACAAGGATTGAACTCACAACTGCCAGATATACTTAAACAACGCTCCCATCCACAATGCCATTTTTTATTTACTTTGATACAATCTTATCTAGTACAAATCCATATTTATGGAATGTCTACTTAAAATCAAACTTACTTACAGTATACAATAACTGCACATGCTCTGGAGTGGATCCAGGATTTTGAGCAGTGTGGGGGCCAAATGAAAACATTTATTTTTTCAAATAAATACTTGAAAAAGAAAAACAAATTCCAAGCATCAAAAATAAGTAAGTAATATGTGATCTGGCATTTTTTGCTTACATGTGAGTCATGGCTGCTTTTTAGCACTAGAATTGACAAAAGACTAAAGTAAACAAAATTAGTCAAAGAGATTTGCCACAGAACCAATAAGTAAAACATTTATAAAAAATATGACGGAAGACATCTTACTAATATTAGATGAAAAACAAAACAATAAATGTTTGTTTTTAAGGTGAATTTATGATTACTTAGGATTATTTGTTTGTTTTTTTTTATTTATAAATTTCTTTATCTAAATATTTTTTAAAAAATTTTAAATTGTGCTCTGCCTGAACCTGCCTGGATCGACACTTAAAGTATTCAATTAATTTCATTCTTGCCTCTCTCTGTTTTTCCTCTCTATTTCCATATTCCAACATACATGACCTGGTTTTAGTGCAACCTTTTTCTAATGCATATTTCTTCATTAAATATGAACATATATTTATGGATGCATATTAGATACAAGCCTGGCTGCTGCAGGATTAAACTCCACTTCTACTTCTATTCTGACTGAAGACGATTACTGCAACTTTTGTATTGTATATATAATAAATAAAAAGTTATAACATAAATTTTAGTAGATATGTAGAGACTTGTGAGTTTGACTCAGTTTGTAAGAGAGCCGCCTACCGATTACTCAGTTGTGATTTACACAGTAGGGAAATGTTAATTTTATATATCTGTTTGGTTTAATATGACAGGACAGACAAACAGTGAAGAGTTTACTCCCCTGGATTAGGTGAGGATTGTTCTTGTTACGGGGAAGAACAAAATCAACTCCGACTTGGACTGGTTTTTAAAATCCATTTCAAACTAAAACTATTGAAAACGCAGCAATTAATACATAAATAACATTTGATTTTCATTTAATGACATCCAAACAGATTAAGAAACTAGCATTCCAAAGGAAATTATGAATCACTGCCACCCATATATGCTGTGTTGGGAGTGATCAATTAAAAAGTTGGTAAAAGGGGTGATCAATGAATAAGTTACTTCTCTTGCCTTTTAAGTTGGGCTATGACCACTAAAAAAGGTCTGAATTTTCCAAAAAAACAAGTGAGGACAAACTATTGACCAATTTAGCATAAACTTACATTGCATATTGAACCCCTTTTTAAAAAACTATTTGGGGGGGGTAAAAAAAACAAACAAAAAACGTTTTCCTTACTCATTGACGGGAGTGTGTGTGTGTGCAAAATTTCAAGTTTCTACTATGAACGGTTAGGGCTGGGCAAAGTCCAGATACATAGATATATATAAATGTCAGAACACATGAATAACCTAAACCCAGCACTAAACCCATGTTGTGAGTAGCAGTGATTAATAAATGGTACGTTTTATCACTTTCTAAATCCTAGAAAAGTTTGCAATGATATTATCGTAAGAGTATATAGTAGTCAAGAAATTACAGTTAAAAATTTTCTTTAATACTCTCAAAACTTATAATATGCTGTTATATCCTGTGGTGTAGTGTTGTGGGGTCGCATGGGAATGGTGTTCCCTTACTTTGTTTGGGACGGGGAACAGTGTTCCCTCGCTGTCTATATACTACTAAAACTTTCATTATGTCAATCGGTTTGTACCCTCAAATTAGCTGAAACAGTGCTTTGTAGCTATATATATATATTACAATATAAGTTTATACTAAATTGGTCCATTAGTTTGGGTCTGGCAGTGTTCACGCTTGTTTTTTTTAAATTCCAACTTTTTAGTGATCCAACAAATGGCGAGAAGTAACTTATTCATTGATACCTCCTTTTTCCAATCTTTTAATTGATCATCCCCATTGGTCATATATGTATGGAAACTGATGTGTGCATATATATATATATATATAGTTGCTAGCCTCCTACTTTACCTAAGCTAGGGACCAGCTGTGGCAACTGCAAAGCTGTAGGTTTTTTTCTGTCAGAGTAACTTTCTCTTGGATGGACTGCCTTACAGGGCTCCATCCACCCATAGCTGAGTGGATTCATGCCTTTTCCCAAGGCATTAGTGCAAAGTGAATGTAAACAGCCTTGGCCAAAAATTGAACTCAGTCTGCCAATTCCATTTCCCATGCTGGTAACCGCTACACCACTACGCATCTGTGGACAGATGCTACCAAAATGGAGCTTTGTGGCAATGCACACTAGCAATTTGCTTATTGACGAAATTAAACTTATAAGGAAAAGAACACCCTACACAAAGTTAAGCATGGTGGAAGATCCATAGTGTTATGGGGCTACTTTGCTGGTACTGGAGCCCTTGACCGTATCAAAGGAATCATGAAATCAAAGGATTACTATGGGATTTTAGAGCAAGATATGCTACCCAGTGTAAGAAAACTATGTTTGGTCCGAGGATCATGAGCGCTCTATCATGACAAAAACCTAAAGCACACATCCAAAAACACACAAGAATGGTTGAAAAGAGGAAAATTAACTGTTTGAAACTGGCCAGCAATGAGACCTAATCTCTATCCCATTGAAAATCTTTGGAGAAAGCAGAAATCTGGAGTCATGTTTTCAATGTGTACCATACACTGCAGGAATGCTGCAAACAATCAAGAGCTTTTACTGTACTCTTTTGTCAATTAATACTACAGCTAAAAAGCTGTGTCTTATTACTGTATTGTTTTTGAAGTTTAGAACCAGAGTTTGGTTGGAAAATGACCTTTGAATGATCTCCGAGGTCAACCTCACATAGCCATTGTGGGAAGTTGACCTCTTCTCAGTCTACATGCAGAATATTATCTCTATTTTCCTTTTAGTTTTAGTGGAGAAGAGGCACAAACAAACAAATAGTAGTGTGTGTGTATATATATATATTGTATGTGTGTGTAAAACTTTTCAGTGAGCGCACAGATACTACACTCAGATCCTAGAGAGAAATTCCGGGGAGTGACACTATGATCCTAGGCAGAGTACGTAGATACTCTGATTCTAACCAACTTTTGTTCGGACAATCTAATCTCTTCTTTCCATCTTTGATGTTGATACGTTTTTGGGGATTCATTCTACAGCCTTCTTTAGATGTAACAAAAGTTGGTATGTTAATGAATCTTCTCAAAGTTATAGACAATACATACGTAAATAATCCTGTCATTTTTGACGGATACTACGCTAGTATAATGCATAAAATGCATAACATGAGAAAAAGAGCTGACAATGTGATTAGAACCAGAAAACAGATTAGTTAGTCGAGTCTTTTATGCAGTGAAGGCATAACATATGCAGTAAAATAAGTCTGTGACAAGAGAATGGCATGATGGAATGACATGAGAAAAATCAATAGAACTAATAGATACAGAAAATAAGAAGCAATTCTCAGAATAACCGATCACCATGGCCCAGCGGTAGAGTGCTCGCCTCTGCTTTGGTAGGCTGTGGTTCAAATGGTTTAGTAATTACCTATAACAGCCAGTCATCTTGTCTATTCAAATTTACGTAAATATCAACTTTGTAATATATGTGTTCGGGGGTAGGGAGCATAGTGCTCTGGCAAAGCACAATTTAAATTTTTTTTAAAAATCTCTAGATAAAGAAGTTTTTCAAATAAAAAAAAAAACATATATACTGCTCAAACCCCCTCGTCTTTTAGCCATCCTGTTTTAATCTGCTATAACCTTTTTAGCACTCCATACTATATTCACCCGCAAGTAAACAATAGAATCAACCTATTTTACTAATGGACATATCGTATCAACTTAGACGTTTCGATACACAGCTCTCTACCCAAGAAACTCTCAGGCCCCCTTCTTGCCCCCCCCCACCTTGGCGATACACCCATTGCACCGCCCTCTCAGAGACCCTGTAAAACACACAACTATCTCAAACAGTAGGTAAGCCACAAATATTCACTAAACTTAGCTTAGTACAGCAGAAGGCCAAATGTTAGAAAATGGAATTTAGAAGATTGTGTTGCGCCAAGTGAGAGGAGTCTACCTGCCTTGAAAAATCAGCATTTGAAATCTTGGCTTTTACCTGTGCTTGAACCCCAACCTCAGTTATTAAAAATCTGTTTTGTTCCCAATTTATTTATTAAGAAAAACTTAAATTCATTGCATATACACAGAGAGAGGAAACCGCTTATTGTGATCACTTTGGGACAGTCTTTAAGATAACATTAATCGGCTGATAACATTAAGCAAACGATATAAAAATTAGAACAGTTTACATTCATTGTTATAAATTTATATTCATTTATATAAATTTGTTATGTTATTAAATACATTGCTATAAACAACTTTACATTATAAAAAACTAATATGATTAATATAAATATTTTGATATAATTTTTAATTCATATTAAATAAACAACCTACATTCATTGTTTCGAATTTACATTCATTGCCATGAATTCATTGTTATGTTATTAAATTCATTGCTATAAACAACTTTACATAATGAAAAAAATGACAAAAAGTACTTTACTTTTAATTTTTAGTTCATTTTAAATCAAATGTTTGGGACCGACTTTATTTTGATAACAATAACCGATTGATAACATTATCTGTGCTTATAATAAACGGCTTGATGGTGGTGGAGGTGGTGATGATTATCATCACCATCACCATAACCATCATTATCATCACAACCACCATCATCACCATCATCACCATCATCATCATAATCATCATCACTACCATCATCATCACCACGACCACTATCATCACCACTTATACCAACACCACCATCATCACCATCATCAACCCCATCTACACAGTAAAGGTAGATGTGGTGTTGACACCAGCATCTGACCCCACACATCGTGGTCATCTTGAATTGTAAGAATTCGAATTCAGCATCATAAAAAATGTATGATTTGACACGGAGATCATCCATATCAACTAGTTTACACAACTTTATTGCAATTACAATTTTCATACGTCATGGCGGCCATCTTATTTTTCAATGACTTGCATGTATTATCCAAATGGCAATTCCCAAGAACTGTGTATGGTAAATAAATTCAACTAATTATATCCTCAACATCATATTATATCCATTGCTGATAGGAAAATTGATCTGAAAACAGTTGTTACTGGCAACTATTTTGAAATGGTTGCCATGGGCGATATATTGAAAATTCATAATGGCTCAATATCCAAGTTTTTTTTTTATGACTTTGGCTATAAGTATACCAAATCTTAAGCTATTGTGTTGAATATAAAAAGACGATGCAGTTAAGTATAATTTTTTTCTTGAGGTTATTTAAGTAGAAATGATAAAGCCTAGGTGTAATAATAGCCACAATTTATTTTTCTTCAGAACTTTGAATCAACAAAGTTAATAAAAAAAAAATCCAATTTGAGTTTTTAAAACAATGACGGGCGAAATATTCGCAATGGACAGACTTTGTCCGCTATTTCCGAAATCCGCTTAATAAGAGGGATTACAGTAGTGAAAAACATATTGACCGTCTAAGCACCTTCCGCTAACAGCCGTGGAAAATATATTTGTTTCTCTCTGTAAAATTATTTTCTTTTCTTCGAAAAATGTTTTTTTTAAAACGTTTGGACAACTAACTTGCGTGCAAACACGTGGGCAAGGGAGGTAAGGAAGGGGAAGAGAATATGGACGGCTTAATTCACTTACATAGCGCACACAGTGATGGGCGGACGCTTAAACAAGCGGAATTTGAACTTTCGTGGTAAAATCGTAAAGCTTTCTAGACTATATATATTGGGTATTTAGATATTATACGGTTGAGGTTCCTCTCTCTTATCTGGATGCCTCCCTGATACCGAAGATATTGAGGCTTTTCAATGTGATCGAAGCTAATTATAAGAACATCATAATTCGTGAGGAGGTATTTTTTGATTGAAACTGCCGGGGAGTCATGGCGGGAAAAAAACAGTCCCCCGAAACTGTATGCCATGGTATGCAACCGACGATCCTCCAAAGAAAAATACACTCGTAATTTCAATGTAAAATGTATTAACCTTCTAAGCACCATTCGCTAACAGTCGTGGAAATTATTTTTCCTCTGTGTAGAAATATTTTCTTTTCTTGGAGAAATGTTTTTTAATACATTTTAATTTCAGTGTAAAACATATTGGCCGTCTAAGCACCTTCCGCTAACAGCCGTGGAATATATATTTGTTCCTCTGTAAAATTATTTTCTTTTCTTAGAAAAGGTTGTTTTTTTTAAAAAGAAGTTTGGGCAACTAACTTGCGTGTAAACACGTGGGTAAGGGTGGTAAAGGAATGAAAAGAATTTGGACGGCTTAGTTCACTTAGATGGTATACACAGGGATGGACGGAGGCTTAAATAAGTAAATGGGATTTGAGTTTTCGTGGTAAAATCGTAAAGCTTTCTAGACTATATTCTGTAGTTTTGTGATGAGGCAGTTATTTAAAGCAATATATATCCTTCTAATGTAAAAAATATTCCCCCTCTCATTAGTGAAACTGTTTGTTAAATTTTCATTATTTTCAAATAAGAAACATTGATATTATTTGATATCAATCTATTACTATTGTTCAAATATATGCATATATGTAAACTTTACATAATAAAGGTTAATTAGTCAACTGATCTATAAGGAACTGTTCATACAGACCTACCTTCAAAGACAATATAGAATCTATAACAAACAAATTAATTCTATTATTCGACAGTAAATCAAATTCTATGATAATACTTTCATATTTCAAACATAAACAAGACATAATCTTAAAATCAAATTTGTGATTGTGTATTACTGGTTGCCCTGATTTTATGCCGGTTTGATTAACGCCGATTTACAATCACGCCGGTTTGAAATTTGCCCAATTCTTTTTTCTTTTTGGTAATTCAGATAATATTTTATTAATTTAGTTATTATTTATTTATTTCATATATCAAAATAACAAATTAATACTATATCTATTAGTAAAAACTTATATTAACATGTTTATATATAATGGATTTATTTTGCGCCGTTTTCGTATACGCCGCCTTTTGCTAGGAACGCACCCCCGGCGTAAAATCAGGGCAGCCTGTAGTAACAAATTTGAATACTTGACTGAAAACATTAAACATACACTTCACACATTCACATACGGCCTACGGGAGGAATTTTATAAGGCAGTGCAAGGCTCTTTTCGCACCCCACCCCTCCCTGCACAAACAATGGCAGCGCCAGCGTTTGTACCAGACCGAACTTGTGTCTATTTTAGCATGAATTGTAAATCCCCCCCCCCAAAAAAAAAAAGAAAATCATTTTGGGTGGGGGTATTTTCAAAAACTAATTTTCTAAAAACCTTTCCCGGGACCACATTGGTACACACAGAACATTTCATGGGTTTATGTTGTGTGGTTTTTGCGGTAGACTGTCACATACGGACGGACGGACGGACAGACAGACAGACTTTTGGTGAATTATAATAAGATGTGATTTTTTTCCTGTCTTACACGACGGCAAAATAAAAAAAAATTATGAACGTATATTTTTAATCAAAATACCTTAAAGTTTAAGTAATTTTTAGAGGTAAACCCACGTTATTGCTCATTTCTTAGTTTGGACAGGTAGGTCAGAGCCGGGTTAAGATAGTGCGGGGGGCTGTAGCATAAAGATGCCCTACATTTAGAAAATACGCATGGCATAAATATTAAAACACATACATTTTTTTTGCTTGCATAGTAAAGTAATTATATTTTTTCATTTGCTATACAGCCAGATGGTATGACAAATACAGACCTACCAAGTCTCCCGCAGTTAGCGGGAACACCCGCATTTTGAAGCCAAGTGCTGTCTCCCACACCCCGCATATAATGAATTTGTACGAATCTTCCGCATTGAAATAAATATGCCTGTAAAAAATGTTTCCCTCTTATTTGAAGACCTACCAAGACTCCCGCATTTTGTTGATTATCTTGGTTTAAAATTATGTTAAGGTTTTCAATACACTGAAATAGCTGATTAGGGAGCTTCTAGAATTATTTTTAGGAAATCTCTCTCCTGAGAATTTCTAAACCTTGGCAGGTCTGCAAATACGTCTTGCATTTCTTCAGTAATAGTATTAATTTGTTTTCAATTAAATCTGACTAGTTTTTACCTTCATCTTAATTCCAGTTGTTTTTATATACAACTTTAAATTCGGGCCATCTACGGCAACGAATAACAGCGCGGTCGGATAATAAAGAATAAGCCTTCGCTGAGAATCGAACTCACACTCAGTTCGATTCTCACCGAAGATTTATTCTTTATTATCCGGCCGCGCTGTTATTCGTTGCCGCCGTAGACACAACGTCACGAATGTAAAGTTGTGTATATAAAAAAAACTGAAATTAAGATGAAGGTAAAAACTAGTCAAATTTAATTAAAAATAATGTATTACAAGTACTTCATCCAATAATAAAGGTTTACTTTGTTTTCGTTTTGATCTTTGTGTAGCGGCTATGACTTCAGTTTTACATACCACATTTTTATGAATTACTGTGTTAAATAATAACCCCAATTAAAGGTGATAATTGGCTAAAATCGCTAACCTTAAACACCCAGTCTTTCTTAAAGGTGAGGACAGTAGAGCAAGTGCAGATCACCCGGAACTGATAGCTAGCAAGCATTTAGCACGGGGCCCTTTAAATTGCGGGGCTCGTAGCATATGCTACTTTTTTGCTACATAGTTAATAATCCGGCACTGAGATATATTCCAATTTAAGCCAATGATTAACGCAAATTATACTGCATGTCATAATTACTATGATTTTTTGTATTAACTTGTTAGCGGATCAGAGTATTTTAACGATAATCCATTTCAAATTTTAATTTCCAAATTAAAATACCTTTAACGTTTAATAATCACTTTATCTTCAAAAATACAATTTTCAATACTACACAAAATACAAGTGATTTCAGATATCTATTATCTATTTTTAGTTAGATGAAGCATTGTTATTTGTTTGTCAACCATTATTATATATTAATTTTTGACTAGTATTTTCTTTCATCTTAATATTTAGTTGTTTTTTTTTTTACCGCAACATATTCGGGTCGTCAGTCTATGGCAGTGAGTAAACAGCACGGATCGGAAATGAAGGTTAAGTTCCTGGTGAGATTCGAACTCACGTCCCCTTTGCCTCAGCTAGTACGGTTAACCAGGCTTGCTTCCCTAAGGCAAAAGGGACGTGAGTTCGACTCTCGCCTGGAGGAGCTTATGAAAGTGTACCACTAGTAACAATTACCAACAAAGACACTTCCTGGTTTCCTGTCAAAAAAGGTACTTGTTCGTGTATAAGTCACACTTTTTTGTACCAATTTTTATTTCAAAAGTTTAGGTGCGACTTTTACTTTTGGAGTTAAGAATCCCGTTATTTTCAGTAAAATTTGAATAAAGATTTAGTACCAGATAAAAATTAGGATGTGACTTATGAACGCGTTAATACGGTATTACATTTAAGGTCTGTGATTTGATAAAATAATTTGAAAAATTATCACTTTTTGTGTCAATCACCGCGAGAGAAATTATGTCGAAAGACTTGATACTAAAAAAGTTTGTTTTTTAATGGTTCTGGTTCCTTTGATATTTTAGTGTTAAAAAAACAACATTTCTTTATCTTGAAGAAACTTTGGACTACTTTGAATAGAGGTGTAGTAGAACTGTATTTCTCAACAAAACACTTTTCCATCGGTAGATTTTTTTTCTAACCTTCGATCTGATCGTTTGTCGTTTAAAAATAACCTTTTTGAACAAGTTACAGTTATCAATGGTCTTGAATCGGGAAGCATTTTTCACACTATTTCATAAAATCTGCACAGTAAGCAAAGAGCATTATTGTCAAACTTCTTTTACATGTATATCTTGATTAGTGCGATCAATTCGTTCCAAGATATTCCATACTGTTCAAGGTCTTATTATAATTTAATGTATCTTTTTCAACTCGTACTTAGTTATATTAATGTGTACAGCAATACCTTAACCGTGTACCACATCAAAACCCGCACTAATCAAAATATCCCTGTATTGTAGATATGACCCCGCTTGAACAAAGATTTTCGGTGGGAATTCGACACCTGGCGGGAAAAACAATAAACTCATATAAAAGTTCATTTAATCGTCAAAGTCTTCGTGTCATTAGTAAGAAAACAGATTGGAGAAACATTTAATATAAAAATTATTTGTATACACTGTAGAACCGTCAACTGAATAAGATATTTTTTTATTGCATTTGACGATGTTAGTGTGATTATTGTTCAATGAATGAATGAGTGAGTCTTACATACAACTCTTTCTTTAGACAAAAAGTACTTGCAATAATAACAACTTTTAACTAGTAGATAATAAACGCGACTTCTGAGAAAACTTACTAATTTTCTCTTAGTCACCGCTGGTGTAATGTATCTTTCTTTACATACACGCACCTTGTTGTATAAAGAGTACTAGCTGCACAATGTACTAAGACTTTTCAGACCTGTGCTTTTGACTGATGTCTCGACTTAGTATTTATTGGTTTGGTACTATTTCTGCTGCTGCTACTACTACAGTACTTACTAAAGCAGTCTCTGTGACTAAGAAGAAGAAAATGGAGGTACAGCTAAGTCGTACCGTTTTCATTGACTACAAAAAGGTTGTTACTAAGACTACTCAAAATCAGAGACTCCTCCACGTTGTTGTTCATTCAACTCGAACGACTATTTGCTAGTCCTTCCTTCTTTTCCCGATTCAATGATTACACAGCTTGACTCAGAGACACAAACTGACACTGAGGTTGGTTTTTATTTTAATATCACTATATCTTCCTTTAAGTACGGTTATTGCTGCTGCGATCATTTAAATAACATCGAAAAACAAGATAGATATTTCCAGTCAGTCAGCCATCCGCCTCAGATGTAATGACGCCACGCTAGTGTTGCCAATTTAGATGTTTCATCTAAATCTAGATGTTTTTGGCTGCGTCTAGATCAGTGGTTCCCAAACTAGGGTCTAATGACTCTTAGGAGGCACAAATGTATTACTGTGGGGTCCGTGAGCTTGTTGAGTAGGCAAACCTTTCAAAAGACTGGGGTCGTGAGCTTGTTTGAGAGGCACTAGGCAGACTTGTCAAAAGCCTGGGGTTCGTGCGCGTGGGAACATTCATTTAAATAAAACGGGGGTCCTTAGTAATGAAAAGGTTGGGAACCACTAGTAGTGGTCTTCTAGATGTCGGACTACTGCTATTTTGATGATTTTCAATAAAATAAGTAATGTTTTTAATTTAATCTATAGTAAAATGAGTAATATTTTAAAGTCAATGTTGACGTGACGATCATTAGTCACATTTAATTTATCAATGTAGTATTTCCTGGAGAGTCTAGATATTTCAAGGTGTTTTTGGTTCAATTTTAGAGGTAAACTTGAAAATAGATTTGGCCACACTGCTCAGCTCTAGTGACGCAGTCATTCATTCGCTTTTTGACGAAAGAATAACAACAGATCAGATTCTGCGAAAAAAACGAAGAAAAAAATTTACTTTTTAATCAAGCATCGTTTTACACACCAATATTTGTAACAACACTTCTTTTCTTTTTAAAGGTGTTTGTTTTGTAATTAAAATTTATTTTTAAAAAATAAGCAAAGACGGTATTTTATTTTATTTTTCTTCCACTTCTCCAGACGTTAGACATTTCAGTTGTTTTGTTTAGTTCCAACTGTATTGTTTCGATAAATAAGGCTCAGCGGTGGAGGTGAACCTAAAAATGTCCAAACTGGTCTTTTTATGCCTGTTCAAATTATTAGTACGTTTAGATACCAGCTTCATTAGTCGTCTGAAAACCCTTCCGTCAGCATTCACTTTTAGTTCACTGTGATGAAAAAGTCCGAAGAATTAGGGTCTAGCTGCTCAGTTTGTTTACTTTATACTCTGTAAGTCGCACTTGTTTGGTACCAATTTTTTTAATTTTTATTAAAGTTTAGGTGCTACTTTTACTCGGAGTTAAGAATTCAGTTGTTATCTGTAAAATTTGAATAAAAATTCTGTACCAGAAATATCGAGATGCGACATACTCGCGTCGCGTGCAACTTATACCCGCGTAAATACGGTATTGTTTTAAAATTTATTTATTTATTAAGGTCAACAAAACTTTATTTGCTAATGTTCCTCAGTTTTTTTTCCAAATAGTTTCATATTGTAAGTACGGCTTTAAATAACTTTGTAGTGTATTTAAATTTTTTTTCATGTACCAAAAAAAAAACAAAAAAAAATCATCACCCCCTCAACATTCAATGAAATGTACTAATGAAGCTTACTCAACAAAGTTGCAGTTTTTAGTGTTCATTATTTAATGCAGGAAAATAAAACTTAGAGTTTTGTTTTTTCACCGATGGGGTGAGATGCCAATTCTATTGCGGAAATTCTAAACTAAAACTTAAACATTATTATTTAACACTATATTTTGTATACAGTAATCAAATTAATTTAAACATTTATTAGAATTAAAATAAATCAAACATCGCCTGTAGTTGATGATTTTTTTTTTTTTTTTTTAGTTAAAAAAATTGGAAAACAATTCTTCTTAATCTTATTCTTCTGTGAGACAAGTGTTTTTTGTCCTATGACAAAGGGGCAGCCTTGTTCTGTCTAATGTTATCCAATTTACAATTGAAATGGGGCTGTTGTGCCCCCCAAGATAGCGTTCTATCAAAATATTTTGATTATGATGTCCTTTTACACCTGGAGTGGAGGGAGTTTGAGACAATTCTATTCTTAATCAAATATAAAACCTTTTTACTTCTTTCTATTTAAAAAAATGTTTTTATTAGAATTGATGAATTTTTTGTTCATGTTTGTGTGCAGGACCGGCCCGTTCATTAGGCGAACCTAGACAGTCGCCTAGGGAGCAAAGGTCCTAGGTGCGCACTCCAAACTGAAAGAAATTGTCGTTAGACTATAACCGGGGACGCAAATTCTGTCTGAGTGTCTGGTGTCTCGCCTTGCACTGACCTTTCTGGGGGGGGCAAAACGCCACGGACTAATTTTTAAAAATTAACAACATCATTAATTAATTACATTATCCTTAGCCCATATGTGAGCTGTTTAGAGAATATATGACAAGGCCGGGCGTGGGTTTCATGCGCCCTAGGCGAGACTTAAAATTTGCGCCCCGATTGCTTGATCTTTTAAATCTTTCTCTTGAAAGCTCAGTACTGCGCCCTAGGCGGCTGCTTAGCCTAATGGTAGCGCCGGCCCTGCCTCCTGGGTAACAACAACTTTGTTCGTCCCGGTCCTTAAGGGACAGGTATCCCGGCCGATTTCGAAGTTGTTTTACTGAACTTGCGGGTTTTGATAGCGATTTCCTTTTTCACTGCACGAAAATGTGATTTTAATTTAAAGTTTCATTGATTCAAAGATTTTTTTTTTAAAAGAAGGGTTTTAATATTACAAGACTGAGCAAAATGTAATTTAAACTTCATCAAAATTGCTTCGACATAAATTAGTTAAGTTATCTCAAAATTCAAAATATTTTAAAAACAAAACAATGTAATGCTATGCTAAGTAACAAGTTATTACTTTAAAATTAACAAAGTTTTAAACATTTTTTGTAGATGTTACGTTGGAGACGAATGAAAATTTAATTATTTAATTTAGTTGCTTTTACAAATATTAGTCGGTGACGGTATAATTTAAAAGCCGCTTTTACAGTCGGTTCGGGTTGAAATGTCTCTGTTATAAACTCTTCTTCGTTATTCTCAGAAATCGGTAAAACATTGGAGAGGAGAAATTAAAAAAATATTAGTTTTTATAGAAAGGTTATTTCTTTACAAGAGTAAAAAAAACAAACTCCAGGACCAGCCCAAGGATTCCTGGTGCCTCAGGCAATAGCTGAACTTCGGCGACGTTTAATTTAAAGAATTTCCTTCTTTTTGCCAATTGTACAGAAAGTATTTAACTGTCAGATATTCTTGAAAAATCTGACTTCACATCAGGGAATTTTCTTATTTTGACTGTTTTTATTGTTTAATTCATTCATTTCCCCATTTTTTCGGTAAGTCTTACTGTCGAAGACACATGACAGGCGCCCTGGGCGATTGCCTGTGTTGCCGGCTCTGTCCAGGATGAAATTGTTTTGATCCAAATTTTTGTCTACCTATGATTAAATTTCCAAGGAATGAGTTTCCCGATCCGTGTGTCAAGTGATAAATCATTTTTAATTGCAATGAAAAATTTCAAAATGTTTAACAAGCATAAAAAACTGAATTGTTTGAAAGCTCACTATTCTGGAGGATATACAAAATGGGTCTTTTAGATTTTAAAAAAAAAGTGTGTTTGTGGGGAGGGGGGAATAGAAAAACCGGCCCAAAAGAATAAAGAGTAAACAAATGTCTAAAAGTAAAAGACCCTCGACAAAAACGAATATTCTTTTAAATGAATGACCCTAAAAACAGTATTCCTTTTTTGTCATGGGCATAGAAAACAATAAAACATTTTTACTTTTACTTCCAGTGGGACCGGCCCGTCCATTAGGCGAACCTAGGCGGTCGCCTAGGGCGCAAAGGTCCTAGGCGCGCACTCCAAACTGAAAAAGAAATTGTCGTTAAAATTGCAATACAGCCGGGGCGCAAATTTCAAATCTCGTCTTGGGCGCTTGAAAGCCTTGCGCAAATGTCAAGTCTCGCCCAGGGTGCCTCAAACTTTTCGTCTGCTTAAAGTTTTGACAGGAAGGAGGGGCCGAAAATATGGGGAGAGCTGGAACAAAAAGTTCGAAAGTTTCATTCAGATTATTGTGACTTGTTGATATTTAATTTGTGCGACAATTATCGGATTTGCTCTCCTCCCCAGTTCTTCATCTTCGTTTAGTACTAAGAAATCAAATTTGTCTGGGTCTCTATCTCCAGCGGCCGTGCGTTGGACCCGAAGACCACACAACTGCGGGGGCGTCGGAGCTCTGGGGGCGCAATCAGACCTACCGTTTAAACCTTGAGGTTTAACAATTTGCAAGGGGCACAGTCGGACCTAGCGCCGTCACTGCTATCTGCATGTCTATCTATCTATCTATCTATATCTATCTATCTATCTCTATCTGTTTGTCTGTCTACCTATCTATCTGTCTGTCTGTCTGTATCGCTCTCTATCTCTCTATCTCTGTCTATTCTCTCTATCTCTGTCTATTCTATCTATCTCTGTTATCTATCTGTCTATTCTATCTCTGTCTGTCTATCTCTCTATCTGTATCTATATTTGTCTATCTATCGCGTTTTCGGAGTGTGAGGAAATAGTTAACGTTTAACACAAAGTTTCTCTGATGCCCTAAGGACTTGGAGAAGAAGTTTGTTTTTTCATTGTTGATAAAATTTTCATGTCAAATTAATATTGGGGTAACTAACTGTGGAGTTTTTGGGTAGGTTAAGATTCGAATAACCAGTAAAGGCCGAAAACCGTATTAATTTTTTTTCCAAAGAAATTTCTTTGTGCTCTCCATCAATAAGACCTTCGTTACCATTGGAAAAAAAATTATTTTAGTATTTTTTGTGGTGGGGTCTATTTACGATGTAACTATAATAATGCTGAACTGGATCCTTACTCCCCACCCGTCGCACGAAACTACGGAATTAAAGTCTTTCGGTTACTTCTGTTGTGAATTTTTGTTTCTTTTTTAAATTTGTGCGCGTCAACATCTCCGGGCGGGCCCACGCACACTCCCAGACAGACCTGCGCAGGCCCACGTAGGACCTCCAGCATTTAGTGTCACCGTTATCAAAATGTTTTAAAGTTGAGTTTGGGGTTAAGAATACCATCCGAATTTTGTTTTATTTCATTGAGAAATCATTTTTCCAAAACGCGACAATTTAACAGAACATAATTAAAAATCAAAAATGTGGGAGCATGATCTCTCAGAAAATTCTGTATCCAAGATTGGCTAAAATTGCGTTTCAGGGCATATCAGCTACTGAAATTAAGATAAATAAAAAAAAATTCGGAAAGATTCTAAGGCTCTTGAAGCTTGTCATGTGTTGAGACGAAAAGATTTAAAACTCGGAAGACGCTCAGAAAACAGTATAAATAAAACTTTTCGGAAAAAGTCTGAGGGTCTTTCAGAAGACCCCCTAGATCCGCCCTTGTGTATTTAGTACTGATTACAAAAATACTTAATGAGCAGTTTGAAATGGGGTCTACAATTCCCATCTGTCTTGGGCCAATTACCAGCTCTGCCCGTCCTTGAGTGTGTGTCTCTCGGCTTTTTAAAGGACTCCTCTTACCTATTATCTTTTGCTACACTTACTAAATCCCCCCCCCTATTTTAAAATACATTTCGGAGAAACGCGTGCGTTCTACCGGACCTAATCTGTGGTCCCGGTAGACCCCGGCTTCTCAGCCTTTTTGGCAAAGAGCAAAGTGTAGTATCTGTTCTTATCAACTTAATATGTCCCCGATGTTTAATGACCTAAACCACAGTTTTTATTTCAAGAAAAACTATTTTAAATCAAAGAATAAACAATGTAATTTAATCTATTTTACGGTTAAGAAAACCCCAACCCGCACCCAAGTAGACATTAATACATTTCTAGCACGACAACACGCGAAGGATTAGTCTCTCTCTCTCTCTCTCTTTCTTTTTATATATAATTTCTGAGATGTACTCGGACTAGTGACCTCATCTTGATATAGTCACAACGTTTCGGCCGTTGTACCCTCCGGCCTTCTTCGGATGTCTGTCGTAGTTGGTAACCTGAAGAAGACCGGTGGATACAACGGCCGAAATGAGGACACTAGTTCGAGTAAATCAGTGTGATGAATGATCATTATTTGTAATTTTTCCAAGTTTTTATTTAATTTTTGAATATCTTCAATATTAAGAGAGAAAGGAATTTTATTTCTTGAAAATTAACAGGTTGATCAATCTTTTTTTTCGCCTTGTCATTAAAATGTCTTACTCAAGGCAAAAATGTACAGTTCTGGTTGGTCACTCAAAAGAAACCGTCAAGTGACCAACGTCTTTTGGCAGCATGCAGTGTTGGGAGTCATCAATTAAATAAAATGGAAAAGGTGGTGATCAATGAATAAGTTACTTCTCTTATCTTTGGTTGGGCAGAGATCACTAAAGTCTGAATTAAAAAACAAACAAGCGTGAATGCTGCCGGACACAAACTAAAGGCACAATTTAGCATAAACTTATATTGTAAATTGAACCTCCACTAAAAACCTACTTTGGGGGCGAATTTTAAAAAAAGTTTCTTCTAGAAATAATAAGGAATACATGTTTAAATTTTCAGCCCTCTAGCTCCATTGGTGCGGCCTGTACGCGCGATATATAGCTAGCCAGACACTTAAAAACTGAAGAAACCTATGTTGACAGTTTCTATTAATCAGTTCGGTAGTAAATATAGATGTGGAAACTATTCTCTCTTAAAAATAGACCTGTACACTTGAAAAAGTTCCCATAACATTTGATCAAGGGTCCGGCCATTGGATTCCTGCTTGTCCGGGCAAGCTGAACTTCGGTGCCCTAGGAAAGTATTAAACTCAAACTGCCAGATATCCCCGAAAAATCTGATTTCGCACCCGGGAATTTTCTTATTTTGACTATTTGTATTCTGTTTAATTTA
>VCCN01004703.1:932962-948505 GCA_006491835.1 Architeuthis dux
AAGAAGACATGACAATAGATGGGGGAAAAGACTAACCGACAGCTGCCCATGGGACAGTAAACACAGTAGGAAAAGACCAGACTGATCCTCATCAAGACTGATATTTTGTTGTTGACTTAGTACAGATCTGACGCCTGCAATGATTAGTCGGTTCAGTTGATTGTTCATCATGAGAAATATTCAAGACATTTCCCTCCAGGTTGGTTTCATTTTCTCTCAACAAGATTTAAGATTCACTGTTGGGATGAAACTGATGGTGTTTCTGTAGCAGCAGAGGTTTTTGAAAGTTGGGACCGTATAGGGTGTTTGAAAGTAGGAACCTTATAGGGGCCATGGATCAAGGGGTCACTATGAATGGTGGCAGCTTAAGCACTCTCTAGTCACTTACCTGACAACCAACAATGAGATATATGTTTTTGCTCCCACTCTACCTGGAATATTTCCTTTTGCACCCCCCGGAAAAGTGGCAGCGGACACCCATGTCAGGAAATACTGTAGCATTGAATATAAATTATGAAGACCATGCTAAAAGGGGAATAAATTAAACGTGTATTTCTGATTAAAAGTTGAAATCCTTTTAGGATGAACATAAAATGTGATGGCCACTTATCTAATTAATTTTTAAAGGAAAAGACATTCCCATTGTGCACAAAGAGAGAGAGAGCCCGATATTCAAAGGTTTGAGAAAATTGCAATCCTTTAATGTTAATCTGAGGAGATTGCTGACATGGTCATAAAGATCACTTACTGGATCATCTCTATCCAGTTTGGTCAATTGTATACGTTTGTACTTAACTGTCATGGGAAGAAGTTATTGTCTGAGGACATAAAACCTATCACTTGAGTTGGTGGAGGCAGTTATTGAAGTTATGGAGTTATGTTTCTTGACTCAGATATAATGACATTTGGTTTGGGATCGAATTGCCTTTATTTTACTTTTATCTTACTTTCTTGTTTCAAAATCAAATATAAAATCTTTGGCTACAAAATGAGCCCCCAAAATGGCTTTTGAAATAATCACTTCATGAAAGGCAAATCAGTAAGTATCAAAAGGATAGCCCAGTGGCCACAGCTTGAAATCTGTGATTGAAAGCTATGCAGTTTGATTCCAAGAATGATGGTAATAATGAAAATACCCAGATACTTGACATCAGTAATCTCACCTCATGACGGATGGAAAATAAGTGTCCAGTTTAGCATTATAAATACATTTTAAATAGAATCCCCCTCTGAAAAATCTTTTTTCTAAAAACTAACAAATTTCCGGATGGTTTGAAGATCTGTAACAACACTATTCATTTAAGAACAACTTTTTACTGTGTCCAAATTGAACAAAAATAATATTTTATATATTAAGTTTAGCAACATGGAAATTAACCAAACGAGCTGAAAACCAAATCAGAATAGCACAGAGAGCCATGGAAAGAGCAAAGCTAGGGATAACTCTAAGAGATAGAAAAAGATCAACATGGATCAAAGAGAGGACTAGAGTGAAGGATATTATACAACTAATTCAGCAGCAAAAATGGAGATGGGCTGGCCACCTAGAAAGAAGAGATGACAATAGATGGGGGAAAAGACTAACCAATTGGTGCCCATGGGACAGTAAACGAAGAAGGAAGAGACCAGACACAAGAGGCAGGGACAAGATAGAAAAGTTTGCCGGAAAGGCCTTTGTCCAGCAGTTCATGATGATGAAGTTTAGAAATATGAAATTTACAATAAATTTAGTATGAACATAGACACATCTTTCCACAAAGTTAGAACAAGATAGCTCCTAAAATAAGCTTTAAAATATAAAACTAACATAGATAGCTTGCCATTTCTAGCTAAGAGCCTTTCTGTATAAATGCAAGAGCATGATTGTCCAAAGGCACACTAGCTCATCTGTATTAGACAGACGTAAAACTCCTTTCTTAATATCATTTAAATTTGCTTTGAAGCTAATTTCTCATTGTGCACATTTTTATCTTCTCTTTCCATTCAGCATGCTTTAATTACATATGTTCATTATTGTGTTTATCAATCATTTGTATTACTGATGTAAAACATGCATTTTTTTATATCTCAAATACTCTCTTTTGTTTATAATTAAATGTTTATATTTTTATAGAAAAATATGTCTTGCTTAAATTTTTTTTGCATGTATATTTGACTGAAGGCCCAAAAAACTGTTAAGAACAATATGTATTCTTAACAGGTCTAATGCATTGAAAGCACCAAAAATGTCAAGGAGAACGGCATTACAACCATAACTGAATCTTTACCTATTAGAAACTAACTGCTGACCTAAATTGTCACCAAAACTGTCAGCATAGATTTCTTCAGTTTTTTAAGCTGGACCACATCAATGGGCTGAAAATTTAAACATTTACTCATTATTATATAAGACAGCTTTTTTGTTTCCTGAAAATTCACCCCTAAATAGGTTTTTAATGGGGGTCCAATTTGCAAAGTAAGTTTATGCTAAATTGGTCCATTAGTTTGTGTCTGGCAGCATTGATGACTTGTTTTTTGAAGATTTGGACTTTTTTTAGTGATCCCTGCCCAACAAAAAGCGAGAGTAGTATTTTATTCATTGATCACCCCTTTTTCCAACTTTTTAATTGATCACCCCCAGCACAGCATATATGGGTAGCAGTGATTCCTAATTTCTCTTGGAATGCTAGTTATCCTTAGAGCCCATCAATTATACACTGTTTAAAGCTGATTCTAATTGAATGGGAAATTTTGATCTTGGCCCTGTCCTTTAATAAACTTTACAGCTAATTAATTCATTTAACCTTAATGAAAATGTTATTCCAAACTGTGAGCTCCTCATTATCGAAACTGATTTACCAGCTGAATTGATGTTCTCAGATGGAATCATCTTCAATTATAAATACTGATGGTTTATTCAGTCCCGTTCCTCTGACTCATTTTAATTACTAACCATTGTCGCAATCCAATATTGATACACTTTCAGTCATTAGCTCATTAATTGCAATTTACTAGATAATAACAATTATAACCTTTTGCAAACATGTCCATCAAGAATGCATCCAGAATTCTGAAGATTTCCAAATGGAAATACAAAATGGGTCTGGTTGGTCACTCTCAATAGAAACCATAATGCGACCAATGTCTTTTGGCAGCATGCTGCGGTGGGGGTAAAAAATTGGAAAATTGGATACATAGATAGATACATATAAATGTCAGAAAACATGAATAACCTAAACCCAACAATAGTATTTAAACCAGTGTTGTGGGCGGCAGCAGCGGCAGCGGCAGCAGCAGTGATGATGATGATGATGATGATGATGATGATGATGATGATGATGGGAGGGGGGTTCGGTTAGTCACTCAATAGAAACTGTGACCAATGTATTTTGGCAGCATGGCGTATTAGTGGTGATCAATTAAAAAATTGGAAAAAGGGGCGATCACTGAAAAAGTTACTTCTCCTGTCTTTTGTTGGGCTGTGATCACTAAAAATGTCTGAATTTAAAAAAAAAACATGAATGTTTCTGGACACAAAATAAGGGATCGATTTAACATAAAATTTCATTGTTAATTGAACCCCCCACTAAAAACCTATTTGGGGGGGGGGATTTAAAAAACAAACAAAACAAATATTTTTACTAGACATAATAAGGAGTAAATGTTTAAATTTTCAGCCCTCTAGCTCCATTGGTGTGGCCTGTACATGTCATACATAGCCAGCCAACTGGACCAACTTAAAAACTGAAGAAACCTATTTTGACAACTTACGGTTTCTAATAAGTATTGAGTTCTTCCCTTCTTCTTCACTTCTGGCTCCTCAAGAATTCTGGATGTCTATTTGCCCCATTATTAATTATTACAATTCCTGATCTGCACTGTTTACTAACAGCCGTAGACTGACCCTCTGAGTAATTGAGATGAACTAAAATTAAAATAAAATAAAATACTAATAAAATATTTATAATGAATGACAGTGCTTCATCTAATAAAAAATAAAATTAAGAGAATATTTACTATTGGTGAACCAATATGGGTTTTGGCCGATGTCGATGTGATGCCGATATTTAGAAAGTAGAGCGTCTGATAGCTGATATATATGGCTGATATGTTTTGTTTTTATCTAAAATAATGTATTATTTACTTGAATACTGAAAAATATTTGAAAATGAAAAATGGGAAATAAAAAGGTTATGAAGTGTATACATTAGTTATTAATACTTCCTTTATTTTCTTCCCCTCCTGTATTTTCTTCACTTTGATTCCAGTGACAACCAGCCGACAGCTAAAGAAGGCTTCCCTTCCTTTCTTTCGTAGGAAAGAAAGAAGACTAAGAACCAACTCTCACTCTGTGTTGTATGGTCATCTCTCTGGACTTTACTACCCACTCCCCACGACTTGGTAAACACTTTGATCTCACCAAGCTGAATTCATGAAAAATGACATGCTTTTTTTGCCCCCCTCTCTTTCAAGATTTCAGTTTTAATTTTCAATTAAAAGGTACTTTTTTCTATTAGAATAAAAATCAGCCTCATAATGCTCAATGTCAAATATCGGCCCGAGTAATCGGCCGATCGATTAATTGGTGGACCTCTAATATTTTCCCCTTCAGTAATTTGTTATCAAAAACCCAATTCATGAGTTGAAAGATGTGTGTTGGACAAAACCAAGTTCAGCACAGAGACATAATAAGGAGTAAATGTTTAAATTTTCAGCCCTATATCTCTATTAGTGCAGCCTGTAGGCGTGATACATATATACATACACAGCAAGCCAGCCAGCAAGCCAGCCAGCCAGCCAACCAGCCAGCCAGCCAGAATCACTTGAAAACTTAAGAAACCATGTTGACAGTTTTGGTTGACGGTTTCAAATAAGGTTAATTAACATCACTAACAAGCTACTGATGATTTAGCTGCCGTATAAGTGGCCTCAGGCCCAATATTCTAATGACTAAAGTGATTATTTGGGAATAATTAACTTCACTACAGTTTGAACCACTAACCCTATTGGCTTTGGCATAGTGCTTTAACTACTAGCCGTCTCTTTCTCTGAGAGAATGTGTTTTCGGAAATGACTTGATTTTAAAGTAGCAATTAAACAGAGGATTGAACAAAGGCTCTTGGCCAATGGTCATTCCTACAGTATAGTTAGTTGTGAATTATAGGTCTCATGTCAAAGGACTAAAAGGGAGATCACTCTTTCTAAACCCTGTGCCATATATTTAGTACTAATTTTGTTAAATGATTTTATGCTGAGAGTGACTGTGAATTAATTGGAAACTTTATGAATTTAAATTTCTTTGTTTGCAAAGTCAATGGAATGGCACAAAATGTATTCTTCAAAAATAACTATGAATTTTAATCCAATAGATTCAGAGGTCTTTCGTTGCTATATAAAAAACATTCAGAATAATCCATTTTTTAAAATTTTTATTTTTATTTTTTAAATCTTTTATTTATTTATTATTTTTTGTATTAGCCCCCACCCCCGGAAATTCCTTGGGTGTTGACAACTAAGATATCATTACTCTAGCATGTATATTTCTGTCATTAAAGTATATAATTTGGTTAAAGTAATTTATTTCATATGGAATATATCTATAATAACTTGTATTTCTGTACCGTAGCAAAGAAATGGACATAGAAAATCTGTCTCACAGTTTTAACGCTGTTTTATTCAAATTTCCGCATTCAAAAATTATTTCTTGTGATCGGTTAGTTTTTGACAAATTGACCAATCAGTGTATAACTGACGTAGATCATGATAAGAAGAATTATAGTATAGATAATGTAAATGCACTGCTTATGATTTACTATAGAAATGCATTAAATTCGGGAAGAGAGGGATTGTCAGTGGTCAGGAATTAATGCAAGCATTACTGAGAGAATAGGGCTATTATATGTATAATGTCAATGCATTATAGAAAGGCATTGAAAACAATTTTTATAGAAATGTATAATGAGTTTGATCCTCTCTGGGTGCCCCACTACAGTGGCCTTGTGTCTTGCTAAACTTCAAATATCAAGAATATTCAGCTTCAGTATTTACAGTGTATATACAGCTTAGTTTGACACAATGCCACAGTAGTGGTGCACCCAGTGAGGATCGAACTCATCACAGTATTAATGGTCAGCATCACAAGCTTGTTAACCATTACTACACTGATTGTGAAACTAGACATTTCATGAAAATGTTCAGGTATTTTAGAAAATCCCTAGGGATTTCACAAAACCATTAGTTTCACAATCTTACTGTAACATTGTTATCTTGGGCAAGAGTTCTTTTCTTATATTCTCATTAAAAGACAGAAGTATGTTAGGGTGTGTAGGCGGGAGGATAAGAGCATTTCTGGTGCCACAAATGGTAAGCGTGTGCCATCCATAATCTTGAGGAAAGAGGAAAAAAATATATGGTGAGTGGGAGATTTCTCATTATCACAAGGCATTATCACATCTGAGCATGTTTCAAAGCCCAAGAATTTTGGATAGATGCCGTTTTGATGGCAGCAGGTGAGCGGTATGGGGTGTGCTTAGTCCAAGAGACATGCAAAGTGGAATGGTAGAAAGAATAGCGCATATTAAAAAAAAAAGATCACTTCATCTCACTTATATGGTCTGCCATCAGAATCAGATTAAGAAGACTTGGCTAATAAGATGGGGCTTTTTTTCCGCAGACTTAACAGAAATGATGACGAAGAAAAAGAAGAAGAAGAAGAAGAAGAAGAAGAAGAAGAAGAAGAAGAAGAAGAAGACATTCCAAGGGAAATTATGAATCACCGCCACCCATATATGCACTGTTGAGGGGCAATCAATTAAAAATGTGGAAAAAGGTGTGATCAATGAATTAGTTACTTCTCTTGCCTTTTGTTGGGCTATGATCACTAAAAAAAAGTCTGAATTTTCAAAAAAACAAGTGGGCACAAACTAGTGACTAATTTAGCATAAACTTACATTGCATATTGTACCCCTCTGGCTCCATTGGTGTGACCTGTGTGTGTGACATATACATACATACATAGCCAGCCAGAATCACTTAAAAACTGAAGAAACCTATGTTGACCTAAGCTGACAGTTTTGGTTGATGGTTTCTAATAATAATAATAATAGTAATAGTAATAGAAACTGGCATTCCAAGGGAAATTAGGAATCACCGCCACCCAATATATGCTGTGTTGGGGGTGATCAATTAAAAAGTTGGAAAAAAGATGTGATCAATGAATTAGTTATTTCTCTCGCCTTTTGTTGGGCTGTGATCACTAAAAAAAATCTGAATTTTCAAAAAACAAATGGGCACAAACTAGTGACTAATTTAGCATAAACTTACATTGCATATTGAAAAAACAAAATAAACATTTTCTCCAGACATAATAGACTTCGACCATGATTATAAGACAAAGTCAAATTGGAGTAGAAAAGTTAAGTAAATCGGACAACTCAAATATAGGTCGAGCCTAAAACCATAATCAAGGCATTTGATGATTTTGCCATAGAGAGAAAAAACACAACAAAAACAAACTCACAAGACGGCTACATATATTTTTTTTTATTGAACACCAACTAAATATAAATAAATGATAACCTGTAAATGTAACCTTTATTTATTCAAAAAGTAGCAAAGAAAAATGACAAACCAATATAGAAGCAGTTCACTCAAATCCATAGAAGTCTTGTTCAGATGATTCGACAAACTACTGAGCCTCTTCTTCTGTCATAACATCATCATGAGGGTTGTCTTCTTATTTGTGAGTCCTCTATTTCTGATGTTTGGTCAGCAGGTTCTTGCCACAAGATGTCATCTTCTGTTCCATGATTCCAAATTTCTTAAAGCTGCAGGATCATTATCATATCTCACTCGGACATTCGTCCACTGCAAAGTTTTGTCCTTTCTTTTTGACTAACTTGACTATGAGTCAAGGTGCTAATTTTAGGCTACATTTTAGGTAAATAAACCTCGACTTACAGCTCGATTCAAAATTATATCATATCCTTTATAGAAGACAGCAACATTATAATTAACTTTAATTTTTTTATACAATTTATTATGTAGTGATCGTAAATTCAGTACTACTACCAAGGCACATTATCCTTTTTTAATTAATAAAATACATAGTTAGTGAAACAAAGGGGTTTTAGTAGCATGTATTACACTGATTTTAATTATGGACTCTTCTAAAAATATATCATATTTTAGTAAAAACCACATTAGTAGTGCAATGTTCCTTATTTTGACAATAAAATTAATATAGTCAATATTTTGTGCTCCACTCCTTTTGCGAGTAATGTTGCTTCAATCCTTTTAGGCATCGACTCATATAAGGAATGCTTGTATTCAGGTGTTATTGTATTTTCCAAGGTAGACTGAATCGCTGCTATTAAAATGTCTCAAGACATCCTTTTATTTTTCAATTCTACACCTAAAGCATTCTTGAGTTTCCCCCAAACGTATTCTATTATATTTAAATTGGTAGAGTTTGCTAGCCAGTTTAGAATGCGGAATTGCTTGCTGGAAAACCAATTTGAAACGGAATGTACAACATGACAGGGGGCATTATCTTGCTGAAAAATCTGATTTCTTGAGTTTGGTAGTGAGTGTTTGAACGGCAACAGTTTACTCTCTAAAACCTCTAAGTAAGTCATTGAATTCATCCGACCTTTAATGATATGTAGGTCACTCTTGCTTTCTGGTGATATGCAACCCCATACCATAATTGACAAAGTTTGCAAATCTTTCAGATTTTGTCCTTCAAATATTATGGTTTCCACCGCTGGGAACGTAATGGATGTTGCATTCATCGCTGAAAATTACTTTTCAACAATCGTTTACAGTCCACAACTTGTATTTCTTACAAAAGTTTATTCTGGCTTGTATATGTTTTTTTAGTACGGAGAGGTTTCTTAACCTTACGAGCACTTACCAGTCCAAATTTTAGTCTTTGTCTAATAGTCGACTTGCTGCATTGTATATTCCACTTCCATTTCAAAATGGACAAAGATGTCTTTTTTGTAAATATTTAGCAGGCTTCGGTCTTGTCTAGGAGTGCTCAAGCGTGGACGCCCAGTGTGCCTCTTAGGTAAAATGTTGCTTCATCCTTTATTCTTTTCAGAACTTTTGAGACACAAGATTGACCAATCCTCATGTCTGCTGCTATTTCATGCTGACTCATTCCTGAGGATGCTAAGTTTGACAACATTTCCTTTTCAGTTGCAGTCAAGCACTTCTCACCAGAGTGTCAGCTCATATTTACTACGAGAGATTAAATATATTACCAGAAAAAAATAATATATCTTAGACTAACTGGATGAGTTGAAAAATCATCCTTTAATCAAAGAAATAACACAATAAATCGAATACTTTGAAAATATGATATAATTTTAGAACAGTCAATAATTGAAATAAGTGTAATACATGCTACTAAAACCTCCTTTTCTTCACTATGCATGTATTTTATTAATTAAAAACGGCTCTAGTCTGACGACCAGATAATGTGCCTAGGTAGTAGTACTGAATTTACGACCACTACATAATAAATTGTTTTAAAAAATTAAAGTTAATTATTTTCCTGTCTTCTATAAGGGATATGATATAATTTTGAATCGAACTATATATTCAAAAATGTATGGTGAATTTAAATTGCTCCCTTGTGGGTTGTGCACACCAAGTTCAGAATCACTGCTACAAAGTGTGGAATTGCATTCTTCTTATTATTATACAGAGCAATGTATTCTTGATGACAAAAGAAGAGGCTGATAATTTAACACATGAATCAAAATGTCAAAGAAACCTTGATACCTTTCCAGGCTGAATTTATTTCTATATTTTACCAGTTTACACAAGTTAACCCTCTTTACCATGTATATTTTGGTAGGATTATGCTCGGGCAATATGGTAGAGGCATTTGTAATCATGAATATCTGGTTTGGTTGTTTCCATGGAAAGTGAATGCAATGAAATTGCTGGATCAAAGAGGCAGCTCACATCAAACCTAAACCCGACAGGACAAAGATACAGAAACACCCGGGCCATGTGCTATAAGGGTTATCCCTTTTAAACATAATTTCTGTTTAACCCATCACACACGGATTTTACACCTAAAGAAGGCCGAAGAATGGTAATCCCACTAAAATGCATTAATTAAATGAGCTTGTCATCAGTCATGTGAATTTCCTTTGCCAGTTGTTTCTCTCCCTGGGTGATGGCCTGTATTACTGGTACCTAGGATCGGTCTGCTGATACATGAACAAAATTTGGATAGTCCAATTTACCTGGGGGTCTATGGGACTATCCAAGGGGGTAGATAAATGCTTGCAAAATAAAATCAGAAGACAGAGAGAGTGAAAAAGGTGGTTGCTACAATGTTGCAAACAGAGTGGTTCTGCCTTAAAATGTTCTTTCACTGTTGGATTTGACATTTAGGGTGGTATAATGGTTACTAGCACAGCGAACTGAGTTAAAATCCTGCCTACGGTTGTTTATGTTCACTTTGAACGAATGCCATTAGGAAAGGCATGAATCCAATTATCTCTGCCTGTTTTTGTAACAAAATGTCTTGTTACTGGTTTGCCACAATATTTGACAGAGAAAAGCAGTGGGTGTGTGAGCACTGAGACAAACCACTTTCCCATAACTACCGTAGATAACCAGGGAGTATCATTAAAGGTTGTTATACCCATTGTCAATCTTGACTGAATCCAATTATTTTTTCGATTAAGGGGATACAATTTTGACCAAGTTTTTTTAATGAAATTTACAATGGAAAAGATATTCTTTTAGATTCTTCTTTTTACCCTTTTTTTTCAAAATTACATTTGAAAAAGTAAACTACAAAGTGCTATCGAAAAATTCTGGAATTTGACCATGAAAAAAGATAATTACCCACTCTTACACCTAGTTTCCACCGTCTCCTTTGAAGTAGTTATATATGCATATATACAGCAGTCTCACAAAGGGTAGAATTAGAAAGAGCTACTACAAAAGTCTGTACTATATTCTTTATCCGCATGCTGTTCAAATTTCACAAATGTTTGAGTAGCAGTTTGTATGTATTGATATTTACCTTTCCTTGATTCTTAACTTTTTACCGACTGATAGCTTGTCTTTCTATTTTTATTTTCCCCCCTCATAGTGTTATTGTTTTGACTTGTTCACTTTCTGAACATCAATAGGCAACCTGTCTTGCTGGTCAGATGCCTGGATAAAACAATCTAAAAAAAAAGAAAAAAAGTAGGTCACCAGAGTAAATGTAGGCCAACCTGGTCATAATTCTTGCCTTGTGCTTACTAATGACGCACATGCTTTAGTTATTTCACCTCCGTTACTTTTGTGATGACTGGTTCATTCTCTGAACATCATTGGCCAACCTGGTTGTCATGAACTCTGGATAAGGAATGTAACCTGAAAAGTAGGTCACAAGGTTTTAGAGTGGGTCAATTTGATCAGTTACTGAACTGTAAAATGTCTGGCTATGGTGTATTTAATGTCTTTATGTGTTCTGAGTGAAGGTGTGTTTGTTTGTTTGTGTGTGTGTGTGTGTGTGTGCGTGTGCGTACAGTCTTTATATATTAAGAGTAAAGGTTATGTGTGTGTGTGCGTGTATGTGTGTGTGCACAGTAATAAATGTGTATGTGTGTGCACAGTAATAAATGTCTGTGTGTGCATAGTAACAAATGTGTATGTGTGTGCACAGTAATAAATGAGTGTGTGTGTACATAGTAATAAATGTGTATGTGTGTGCACAGTAATAAATGTGTATGTGTGTGTGCACAGTAATACATATATGTGTGTGTGTGTGTGTGTGTGTATGTGCCCAGTAATAAAGTACAGTAATAATAACAACTCTAAATAAATTCATAA
The DNA here is from genome assembly GCA_006491835.1 of Architeuthis dux. Lineage (NCBI taxonomy): Eukaryota > Metazoa > Mollusca > Cephalopoda > Oegopsida > Architeuthidae > Architeuthis > Architeuthis dux. The sequence continues at coordinate 944,792 of VCCN01004703.1, forward strand.
ATGCTAATATTATTCTGTATTGATAAGCAAGTCTGTAAATTGTTGTCCAGTGAAGCATTTCATGATAAATGCAAATGGCTCAATGGTAGATAAATAGATGAACTCTCAACTATATAACAACATAGAAGGTTTCTTTTTAAAAAATTGTGCCTTGCTTGCACAGGGGGGTGGGGGATCTGGACCCCACTGCCCCGCCAGGATCAGCAACTGGTAAGAAGTTTTTCATGCATGGCCAAATTCCTTGAACTTTTGGGTAGCACATTGTATAGACAGGATTTGAATGTATCAATGTAATAGGAAGAAACATAGAAAGTATTATCTATCAATGAATATCTAAAGCTCTTTACTTAGTTGGTTTATCTGTGACAAACCAAGATCAATGAGTAGTGTTTGTTTTTGTCAAACAACAAGAACAAGAACAATAATAAGAACAATCCTCACCTAATTCAGGGGAGTAAACCCTTAAATGTTTGTCTGTCACATCATGTTAAACCAAACCAATATATAAAATTAACATTTCCGTTCCGTGATTTGAAATCCCGACCAAATGATTTGGCAGCTCTCTTACCAACCGAGCTAAACTGACATTTATCTATTATATACAATGCAAAAGTTGCAGTAATCATCTTCAGTCGGAATAGAAGTAGGAGTTGAGTTTGACCCTGCAGCAGCCAGGCTAGTTTTTTTGTTGTTTTTTCTCAATGAAGCCAAAATAGGAGGCATACTTGTTTGAATGTTATCTTAACAACTTGATTTAATTTGATATGAAAAAAGATTTCCAGGATGGTTTGAAAGGAAGAAACTAATTTTTGCTAATATACAAGGTCACTGACTTTGGTTCTGAATCACTTTATGAATACACAATTTATTCACAGTATTTTTTGGTAATTCAGGTAGTATTTTATTTACCCCTGTCAACAAAGTTGAAAAGAGATATATGTTTTTGGTCGCGTCTGTTTGTTGCTTTGTTTGTTTGTTTGTTGGTTCGCATTTTTTCCTGTCCACAAGGTATCTCCAAAAGTTCTCAAGGAATTTCATTCAGATTTTCTGGAAGCGTGGGCAATAGGTAAAGGAATAATTAAATTTTTGAGCGGATCCATGCCAAATTATTTCTCCTATGTTGTAGTTATATGTCAAAAACATAATATTGCCATATTTTTTTTTCCTGTCCGCAAGATATCTCCAAAAGTTCAATGGAGAGGGGACCCCAAGTAGTTGTTCATCTACTGCATTTCTATTAGCATTATACAATAACAAATCTCACTAAATGTTGGAGGGGGGCCCCTCAGGGAGCCAAGCCCCCCCCCACACACACCTGGGCCCTCAAATCTCTAGCCACATCACTGCTTTTGAAAGGACTGCCTACTCAACAAGCTCACAGACACCAAGTTTTTGAAAGGTTTGTGGACCTTTTGCAAACCGCCAGGTTGGGAAATCCTGCACTAAATGTTGAAGGGAGGTGTCTCTCAAGGAGCCAAGCCCCTCAGGCCCCTAAATCACCAGCTACGCCCATGAGCATGGTAATATCTTTGGTGGAAGTTTTCTTATACTAGTCATATAGGCTAGTGGTTGGAAAGAGTGTTCGAACAGAGGTCAACTGTATTTAGGGTTTTGTAAATGGGACCCAAGGGACTAATGTTTCTTAGCTCTGGGAAAAGGTATGAATCCATATCCCTGCTCTCTTTCCAATTGTCAGATATCTTAGCAAAAATATCTTGTCTCTGGTATGCCAGACAATGATATAGAGTAAGTGAGAGAGAATTTAGGCAAACCACTCTCCCATAACTACTGCCCAGGCAGTTATAATTGTAAAAGTTGTTACACCCATTGTCAACCATTACAGGCGCCAATGTACATATGTGTTATATCTGCTAAGTTATAAGCACCTACAACCAATGTATTTGAGTATTTGAGCTGTATATCTGTATGATGGAGCATGTTTATTTAAAATATAGTGCCAAATGATGTCTCTGCTATCCAAATTAAACAATAAAAATGCTTATTCTAAATCAGGATGTTGAAAATGGCCTAAACAGCCGTAACATGTACATCAGAAGGCATACACCAATACACAAGGTGGAACTACGTTCATAAAAATGCTAATTTAAAAATTTTAAGGTTTTTTAAGTTTTAGAATTTTAATATTTTATAACGTCTAGAACACTGAAATTGAAACTCTCAATATTGATTTGCATATTTTCATCTAATACTATGGGTTTTATCTCTCTAATCTAATATTCTGAGGTCCTGCAACTTCTATGGTTCGACATTTTTTCAATCTGCCACCATTAGTTTGTGGATCTGCAACTAGAGTTTTTTGATTCACTTTCAAACCACAATTTTAACTGTAATTTTGCAGTTTATAAACAAACTTGTTAAACTGAATGTGCAAAAACCTAATTGCAGTTTGAAACCAAATTGAAGAACTCTAAATTCAACAACCTTTGATATTTATTTTAGCTTAAAATTAGACATGTATTAATCACTGCTACCCACAACAAACTGGGTTTAAGTTATTCATGTGTTCTGACATTTATATATATCTATCTATGTATCTGGACTTCACCCAACCCTAACCGTTCATAGTAGAAACTTGAAATTTTGCACACACCCTCCCCTCAATAAGTAGGGAAAATGTTTCTTCAATTTACAATGTAAGTTTATGCCAAATTGATCACTTAGTTAGTGACCAGCAGCATTCTCACTTGTTTTAAAAAAATGTGGACTTTTTAGTGATCACTGCTGACCACTACTACTTAATTTACGAGATAAAAAGAAGCATATATAGGTAGCAGTGATTCCTAATTTCTGGTTTATTAATTTTTTTCTGAATCTTATAGTTCATTTTTCACACAACCGAATAACAGGGACTAGCAATCAGACACACGACTACTTGTGGTTTAATAGAAACCGTCAACATAGGTCATCATAGGTTTCTTCAGTTTTTAAGTGATTCTGGCTGGCGGGCTATGTAAGTATGTGTCATGTGTACAGACCACATTATGTCTAGAAAAAACATTTCTTTTGTTTTGTTAACCCCCCAATACATTTTTAGGTGGTTTCAATTTACAATGTAAGTTTATGCTAAATTGGTCCCTTGGTTTGTGTCCGGAAGTGTTCATTCTTGTTTTTTGAAAATTCAGACCGTTTAGTGATCCAACAAAAGGCGAGCAAAGTAGCTTATTCATTGATTACCCCTTTTTCCAATTTTTGTAATTGATCACCCCCAACTGTAACATGGCATGCTGCCAAAAGATGTTAGTCACATGACGGTTTCTATTGAGTGACTAACCAGACCTGTTTTTTTTTGTTTTTTTCAAAACTGTTTGAATGTTAATGACCCTTCTCAAAACCATAGACAGTAACCTTACACGACTAGTTGTTTTGGAGTTTATCTGGTATTTTTTCTTTGGGCAGATTTTATTGTTGATATTTTTCCATAGGTTTTTTTGGTTTTTTTCTAACTCAATCTTTTTTGTTTCTTGTGATTCTCGCAACCTTTATGCTAATATCCGTATCAGATTTCTCAATTATTCCATGTCACCTGACCAGTTTATTCATCCCCTCAACCACGTCGAACATCTACCATGCTGACATTGCGTAGTCATTAGCATAACTCTTGGGGTCATAACCCCAAAATCTTAGCTTTCTTTCCCATTGACTTTATACTTTACATATTAGAATATATATATATATTTTTCTTTCAGCAACATC
>VCCN01004703.1:948515-961301 GCA_006491835.1 Architeuthis dux
ATCTCTGTCAGACACCTCGACCTATTTGTCCCAATTTTGACTCGTTTTGTATATTTCCTATTTGTTATTCTGTCCAATGGTTAGCAATTAAATATCTTGCTTCTATAGACAAGTCCGACCTCGAGTCATTTGCTCTTCTGCTGTTTCTTGTATGTCATTTTGTATATGTTTGTCAATATTCATCTGGGTTTCATATATGTGTTGGCAGATCAAGAGGAAGATTCAGGCAATTATATTTATCATATATGCAGCAATACACTCACAAACACACACGGACACATTCACATCCTTATATACATGTATTGAGGAAGATTCAGATACTTATATTTATAATATATGCAACAATATCAATACACACATACATCTTTATACACATGTATTGAGGAAGATTCGGGCACTTATATTTATCATATATGCAACACTATCAATACACATTCACATCTTTATACATATGTATTGAGGAGGATTCAGGTACTTATATTTATCATATATGCAACAATATCAATACACACACATCTTCTTATACATGTATTGAGGAAGATTCAGGTATTTATATTTATCATACAGGAACTCCTCGGTTAACATTATTTAATTCAACATCACTTCATTATAACATTGTTGAGAAAAAAAGAGATAGATATATGAAAATATAAAATATTGTAGGTGGAATTGGGAATTAATTTATTTTTCTGACTAGACATAAGTTAGTCATTAAATCCCTACCCTACAATAAATTAAATAACCCATATTTATATAATTGTGTCTATGGTAAAATCAGTTTCACTTAACGTTGTTTCAGTTAAAGTCATGGTTTTCAGGGACCTAACCACAATGTTAATTGGAGACTTCCTGTATGCAACATTTGACATAAAGCGTACCTGTTGTTCTTAAGTGGTCACCCATCTAAGTGTGAGCATCACTGCTTAACTTCAGTGATCTAGCAAGAACCAATGCTTTCAGCATGATTTGATCATAAGCCACTTACTATTAGAGCATTTTATTTTAGTGTGGAAAAAAAAAATATACAAATTGTATATACAAGCACACATCATAACAATCATATTTATACAATATCTAGGGCCTTTGCGGTGGTGTAATAAATATTATAATTCTTCTTAAAATCATTTGCATCTATTCATAGCACTACATATCCTGTAATCTATTCCAAAGTCCTACCAATCTATTGCTAAAAAAGAATTTTCTGATATTCAATCTACTTCTATTTGCATCTACCATATATGTGTGGCATCTCAGTCCCTTGTACCCCCTTCTAGTAAAAAATACATAAGGGTTTACTACTTCTAAACCATGCATAATCTTAAACATTTCTATCAAATCTCCCTGATCCCTCCTATTTTCTTACAATGTTAACCCTAACACTTTTAGCCTATCCTCATAACTCATACTTTTTAATTCCGGTACTAACTTAGTTGTTCGTCTCTAGAAGTCTGATTCACACCCGGTGCTCCTATATTTGTGGCCTTGTGCAAGTACTTGACTCAGCTTAGTAAATAACAACTGAGGTGGTAGTCCAAAAGAAGACCTCTTTATTAGAAACTGTCAACCAAAACTGTCAACATCATCATAGGTTTCTTCAGTTTTTAAGTTGGTCTGGCTGGCTGACCATGTATGTATCATGCATACAGGTTGCACTAATTGAGCTAGAAGGCTGAAAAATTAAACATTTACTCCTTATTATGTCTAGAAAAAACGTTGTTTTGCAATGTAAATTTATGCTAAATTGGTCCCTTAGTTTGTGTTACTGTCACCAAAACATTCTTCAGTTTTTAGGCTGGTCTGGCTGGCTGTGTATGTATGTAATACAAGTACAGACCACACCAATAGAGCTAGAGGGCTGACAATTTAAACATTTACTCCTTATTATGCCTAGAAAAATGTTGTTGTTTTTTTTAAAGATTCCCCCCTTTCCCCCCCTATGTTTTTAGTGGGTAGTTCAATTTGCAATGTAAGTTTATGCTAAATTGATCTCTGTGTTTGTGTCATTCACGCTTGTTTTTTGAATATTCAGACTCTTTTAGTGATCACTGCCTAACAAAAGGCAAGAGAAGAAATTTATTGATTGATCATCCTTTTTCCAAATTTTAATTGATCGCCCCCAACATGGCATGCCGTCAAAAGATGTTGGTCGCGTGATGGTTTCTATTGAGTGACTAATCAGTCCTGGGGTTTTTTTCTTCAGTTTTTTTTTTCAACAAACATTCAGACAGAATATTCCATGAAAAAGTCCAGAAATAAAATTTCCCTCCAGCTTCCTAAATAGGTTTTTAGTGGGTGGTTTAATTTTCAATGTAAGTTTATGCTAAATTGGTCCCTTAGCATTCATGCTTGTTTTTTGAAAAATCAGACTTTTTTAGTGATCATTGCCAAACAAAAGGCAAGAGTAATAACTTATTCAATGATGAACTCTTTTTCCAATTTTTTAATTGATCACCCCCAACGTGGCATGCTGCCAAAAGATGTTGTGACGGTTTCTATTGAGTGACTAACCAGACCTGTCTTACTAATTTTTTTCTCTTTAATGATACTCTCTTTTCTTATCAACCTCTCCTATTTTTACCTCTGCCAATGAAGGTCGAGAGATATATGTATAATCCTGTGTCTGTCTTTCCATCTTTCCATCTGTCCACATGATATCACCAAAAGTTATCAATGAATTTCAATGAAATTTTGTGGAAGGGTGTGTCATGGGGACAAGGAAGAAGTGATACATTTTGAGAGATATTTCTTCATTTTCATTTTCATATGCTGATGTATTCACTCATGTCTGTCCACATGATATCTCCAAAAGTTCCCAATGTTTCAGCTTGTTTTGAAAAATCTTGATAGTCTTTCTAATGATATTTTCAGATAGGTGGCATCAGTCAGTCCTGATCTGCACTTGGAAAGTCTTGTTTTCAGTCGGTTGTACAGAACATAGGCGGTTGCCCATGCAACAAGTCTTCCCTCTCCATGCACCGATGTTGTCCAAGGGAAAAGCAAATACAATTTGGCACCAGTGTCACCGCAGACTCCAGCTCTTGGATTTAAATTCAGAGTTGTCCTTCTCCTAGACTGGTTGCCTCCGAAGGCTAGAGTGCCCAGTCTGTTATACTATTTTACCAATAGCTGGAGTGATATTTTAATGATTTACTAATTTAACTCTTAGACATGAACCGCTTGATACTGATCATAATTGACAGTGAAACTCTTTTGTGAATAGAATACAAAAAAAGATTTTTTTAAAATTACCTTATAAGAACAATGGTGTCACATACAATTTAATTGATCTGCACAGTCTTTTATATAATATTATATTTTATCCATGGTTTTAACTCATGAAGTGTACTAAGTGACATCTACTGAACATTTTGGTGCAGTCACATGACTGTGTATCAATTTGCCTACCCAGAATCCCACATAATGTTCCTCCAAGTAGAAATGGGTCTGGGTTCTTATGGGTTAAGGTCAAAAGAAAGTAATTTCAATCAGTAGTTATCTCCCTTGATATTGAAATCCAACACTATTATATGAATTTAAGAGTTAAAGAAATCAAACCGGTTATCTAATGTTCCATTATATAAAAGTGACTGTTTTTATCTACAAAGTTTACAGTGCTTGAACAATAAGCAAACAAATGATTGCATGAGCCGTCACCATCATCTGATCGTTATTGGCAAGTGAGTGTTATGATTAATGACAATTCATGACATTAGCCTTGTTTATAAACACCAAATACACCACCTTGTCAAAATAATCTGCGAGCCTTACAGTTGGGATGGAATTAATGTTTTTCTAGTATGACTGCATGTCAAATATGTATGAGAATATCTTTACGGTGCTGCCGAGTGAGAATAAATAACACAATACAATTCTTTGGATCAATTTCTGGTTTCATACTGTCTTTTCATATTCTGGCCGTCAGTGAGGTAATCAAAGCTCATTCAAACTATCACACTGATTCTGGTCTATGAATAATGACATATCCACTGTCCCTGGGTACTGGCAACACAGGCAGTTGCCCAGGGCGCCAAGTGCTAAAGGGGCGCCTGTCAAGTGTCTGAGACAGTAGGACTTATCAGTAATGTAAATGGACACTCTCCTTATTATAATAATAAATCTGTTCTATTCATCAAATGATGATCGGAAACTCTGATGCTGTTTTCTTTTACATGATTATTGTATTAGAGTGAACAGACAATTCAGAAGACCACGTCGTGTACAAATGAGATTCCGTGGATAGTGGATTTTAAGCATACTGAAAAAACTAGGGTAGTGATTTACTTTTAATCATCGGCTGGGCTGTGTTTATTGGTCTACAGGGGGTCTATCAAGTAACATCTTGGTGTGTGTATGAATTTAGGGAGTGGATTTCAAGTGTTATGATATATTTTTTGAACATAGTGATAGTGAGTGTGTGTGTGTACGTGTGTGTGTGTGTGTACTAGCTGAAATAAGGGTTTGATTATCTAGCGGTTGGGGGATTGGTAAGACAAGGACTACAACTTGGAAAAAATACTTAATTTAAATAAACTTTTTAATTTTTATTATTAACTTACTAATAGATGCCCCTGCGAGCTAACAGCAACTCCCTGGGGTGCAGCGGTGCACACTTTGGGAATCACTGACCATGGGGAATGTTTTAAAGAAAAAAGAGTTAAGAAAAAATCTTTTTAAAGGTTCTTTTACAATGTAACTATAATGCTAAACTGAACCCTTACTTTCTGTTCAATATACATATATACATTGGGCGGATTTCAGCTAGTTTGTATATAAAAATCTTCTGTTCCCAATTGCCTGATTTTGATATCTAAAACTGTTTCTTGTCTGATAATTGTGGTCAAGATTTTGGTTATACATGCATCAATAAACTCTTTTTACAGTAACAATAATGGGGATGCAATTTTCCAATTATTACCTCTGCCAACAAAGTCTGTCTGTCCACATGATATCTCCAAAAGTACTGAATAAATTTCAATGACATTTTGTGGAATGGTGGGCAATGGAGTATGGAAGAGTTGGTTAAATTTGTGGTTGGACCCAGGAATTCCTTTTAATTGAAAGATATTTTTCAGTTTTTTTATACGCTCATGACTGTTCATATATCTCCAAATGTTCTCAATGAATTTCAATGAAATCTTGTGGAAGGATAGACATTAGACTACATAAAAGTGATTAAAGTTTGTGGCGGATCCATGCACAATTACATTCCCTACATCGTAATTATATATTCACACCACATGATATCTCCAAAAGTTCTTCATGAATTTCAATGAAATTTTGTGGAAAAGTAGGCAATGGGCTAACGGAAGAAGTAATTCAATTATTCATGGTTTTATGCAGTGGTGGAAATGGGGAGTACGTGAGAGTACAGCATATACCTACTTATCAATTTCCAGGTTTTTTGTATGTTCAATATCTACTAATGGAGACATTACTGTATACCTAGTTCCCCCCAAACCCAGCCTTACCATATACCTAGTTCCCAAAATCAAGCCTTACTGTATACCTAGTTCCCAAAACCCATTTCCATCACTGGTTTTATGTCATAAAAAGCATAACAAAATACACCTTTGTCTCTCTTTGTTTCTCTTTCTAATTATCTTCTTTTTCCTTTTTTGCTCTCACTCTCCTCTTTATAATTTATCAGCCTCCTCACTCTGTCATTCTATCTTTTTCTCTTTCTGCTCTCACTCACTTACTCTCTCACTCTCACACATACTTTCTCCCTCCTTCTCACACTCATTACCTATTTTACACTCCCTCTTTGTGTTCTACTTCCTCTCTTTCTTCTTCTTTCTTCCTCTTCCTCCCTCTTTCTCTCACAGTTTATTTTGTATACTCTCTTCATAAATCACATTTTATCCCTCTCTTTTTCTTTCTCTCTTCCACTCTCATTTCACCTTATCCTCTCACTTTCTCTCATTCCCGCTCCTTTTCTCTCTTTCACTCTCATTTCACTTTATCCACTCACTCTTTTCCTTTCTCGCTTTCACTCTCACTTTACCTTATCCTCCCACTCTCATTCTCCCTCTTTTTGACTCTTTCATCTTCTTCTTTTCTTTTCCCCACCCTGACTATTCAAAATAGAAGTAGAAGATATATCAGTAATGCTGCTTTTTATAAGTATCTTTGATGGAAAATCTTATCTATGGCCAACTTCCAGAATTTAATGTACACAAGGGAGAATATCCTTTATATATGTGGGTCATAGGGAACTTAGAAAACATACAATAAAGTCATATAATAACAAGAGAACCTGACACTGCACTTTGTTCAAGATTTTGGACACTAAATCTTCACAAATTTAGCAGATATTCACCCCCCTACCTGGCCGATGAATCAGAAAGTCAATTGAAGTTAAGGAATCCTTTTTCCCGAATGTGTAACTTGGACAGTAAAGTTTAAACTGTTTAACTTAAAAAACTAGAGAGCGCATACCTCAGTCAGCACCATACACTAACTATAAACTGAATGAAAATAAAATATTAAAGAATAACTGTTAAGTAAGTATCATGAGTTATTCCCCTTAGGCACAAGAGTTCTTATCCACTTCCGCTATGGGGCACTGTTTTACATCTGGTCAACGAGCAGCCATATATTGCATTGTGTTATTAGTAGAAAAAGGGAGCTTGAGAAGCCACGTGTGTGTATCTTGACCACAGTCATTATTTGAATAAAGGACCTGTAAGTACGTAATCTTTTGTTGCATTTTTAATTTGTTAATATCTGTCATTAAACCAAGCTTACAAGAATAGCAATTCTCTCAATTTATTTATTTATTTATATGTAATGCCTCTATGAAATATTGTCTCTTCAACATTAAAAAATACATAAAAAAACATTAAAATAATTGCTGAGCATGGAAAACACTTCATTTAGATAAATTCACGTGAATTAATAGAAAAAAAGAAAGAATTTTTTACCAGCCCAGCATCGCCATATCACACATCGGCTTGCCATACTTTATACGTAATAGCTTAAATTCTTTTAAAGATTTCCTCGGACAATTCCCAATACTGACCATTTAATTTATTTTCTATGCCATTTTCTCTACATTTGTCAATACTATCTTTAAAGCTGTTAATACTACTTTTATTCTTCACGTATTCAGGCAGTTTATTCCAATAGTGCACAACTCTCTCACTAAAGAACTCCATAGATTTATACCTAAGTTTTACCTAAACAAAGGGCTGTATGTGATTTCAAAATTTATGTTCCTAATTCTTTACAATTGTGGAGTAAAAATAGATTTATTTGGGTGTACGATTAGATTATTTGTTCTATTAGAGAGGTTACCAAGTTTTTATCATAATTGGTATAATCATTTAGTATTTTAAAAGTTTCAATCAAATCTCCACATATTCTGCATTCAAGTAGTGTTGTGAGACCGAATTTTCCCAATCTTTCCCTATAACTTAAATAATAAAAATATCTCTCCATCAAAAAATATTCCTGGATTCAACCCCAAAATGTAATCACTTCTTCTTTATCCCATGGCCCACCCTACCACAAAATTTAATTGAAATTAATTGAGTGCTTTTGTAGATATTGTGTGAACAGAGATAAGTGAATACCTAAATGTATGAAAACAAAACGGAAAAATATCTCTCAATCTGAAAGATATTGCTGGATTCAACTCCAAATTTAATCACTTCTTCTATATCCCAGCATCCCTTCCACTTTTCAAAACAGTCTGCAAAGTCCTCTTTCAGGATCACCATCCATTGCCTCATTGCATTCTCCTTAATCTCATCTATGGTCTGAAATCTCTGGACAAGATTACGGAGAATGCAACTAGGCAGCTGATGGTAATCCCAAAAGAGAACTTTGCAGATTGTTTTGAAAAGTGAAAGAGATGCTGGGATAAGTGTGTGAGATCTCAAGAGGAGTACTTTGAAGGGACTAAGGCACCATTGCCCTAAGTAGGCTGTTTTCTCATTAATATTCCAGTCCAGAGATTTCAGACCATAGACGAGATTAAGGAGAATGCAATGAGGCAGTGGATGGTGATCCCAAAAGAGGACTTTTCAGACTGTTTTGAAAAGTGGAAGGGATGTTGGAATAAGTGTGTGAGGTCCCAAAGGGTGTATTTTGAAGGGGACAAAATCATGACGAGACGAGTCCACACGTCTTTCCTGTTCAGTCATGTAATGCAAACTGATTTTGGTATGGGTTTCATACTATGATGCTGTCATTGTCTGCAGTCGTAAAATCTGGAAAATCACATTTACTATATTTTGTGGGACACATATGTCCCAGTAGACTTTTAAAAGAGATCTATGGGACATATCTATCCCAGCAGTCATAGAAACCTGAGCATATATATATATATATGTTCCAGGAGTCTTGCAAGGGTTAATCTTTTTCCAGTCATTGATAATGGTTGTAACTACTTATAAAAAATATTGTCTATGGGGTGCGGCAGGGTGGGGAAGCAGTATTTGCCAGAGGGACTTTAATTATTCTGTCTCGGCCTCCACTCGCAATAAGTTTAGAAACAAAACTTTTTTATGAAAAATCTTTTCAATATTTTTGACTTTGTAATAATTATAAAAACTCTGCTTGGCACATATTCAACTGAATGGACACTGATAAGCTTTTATGAATGGGAAAAAAAACAAAAACCATTAGAATAACTCTTTATTATTATTGGATGAAGTATTGTAGAACATCACTTTTTATTAAATTTGACTAGTTTTTAACTTCATCCTAATTTTAGTTGTTTTTATACAACTTATTAGTTTGGTCCACTGTTTCTATGGCAATGAATAACAGTGCAATCGGAAATAAAGAGTAAGCCTCCGGTGAGAATCAATTTCACACCCTCATTGCCACAAGGAGACTAGTTTACGCCTAGAAGCATTCAGCAATAAAAGTAAAAGGCCTTTTTGTTTGTGACTAAATGAAGTTGTAAAGTAACAGAGAAATTCATTCATTCATTTCTTGTCGCTCGCAGCCAGGCCATTCAGGGGAGGGGGTAAGTGAGTGGGGGCCTTTGGGGTGCTTTATTGAGCATAGTGTAGAGATCAGTCTCCTCCTTTGTAAGATTAATGGGATCACCACAGGAGACTCTCTACAAGATCCCCAGTTGCTTACGGCACCTGGTATTCTCAGACGGTCACCCATCTAGGTACTGACCAGGCTTGACATTGCTTAACGTTGGTGATCAATTCTTGTTGCTCGCAGCTAGGCCAGTCAGAGGGTGCTAAGGAGTGGGTAGGCGAGTGGGGTCCTTTGGTGTGCATTGTTTAGCGTAGAGTATAGATCAGTCTCCTCCTTAGTAAGACTAACTGGATCACCGCAGGAGGCTCTCTACATGATCAGCAGCTGCTTATGGCACCCAGATCGTTACCCATCTAGGTACTGACCAGACTCGATGTTACTTAACTTCGGTGATCGTATGAGAACCAGTGTGTCTAATGCGATTTGGCCGTAATAAATAGAGAAATAAAATGAAAGAGAAACCCATGAAGAAATATATCTGTACCTGATTAGAATTTGCCCACCATATGTACGGGTCGCAATTGTATACCATCCCCTTTTGTATTTATACAGTTTGGAAAAGCCTATACGACATTAACAACAACTGCAGGATTTATCCTACTATATTACCCGGGAAAAAGTCTATTGGGAAAAAAAAGGGAAAAGCTATTTGTATAATGATCTGCAGAATACACGCATCTAGTTAAGACGATTCAGGCAGGAAATCTGCCTGAATTGCAAACAAGTTAGAGATATTATATATATAAGGTATATGTATATGTATGTGGTGTATGGATATGTATATAATATATGTATAAGGCGTATATAATATATGTATAAGGTGTATGTATATGTATATATATATGAGGTGTATATATATGTATATAAGGTATATGTATAAGGTGTAGTTGTATGTATAAGTGTATATATATATATATATATATGAGGTGTATGTATATGTATATAAGGTGTATGTATATATATGAGGTGTATGTATATGTATATAAGGTATATGTATAAGTTGTATGTATATGTATATAAGTTATATGTATAAGGTGTAGTTATATGTATAAGTGTATATATATATATATGAGGTGTATGTATATGTATATAAGGTGTATGTATATGTATATAAGGTATATGTATAAGGTGTAGTTATATGTATATATGTATATGTATATGTATAATATGTATGTATATGCATATAAGGTATATGCATATAAGGTATATGTATAAGGTGTAGTTATATGTATATACGTTGTATGTATACAGTGTATGTATATGTATATTGTATATGTATATTGTATATGCATAAGGTGTATGTATATGTATATTTAGAATGTGTAGTATATGCATATAAAGTGTATGTATATGTATATAAGTTATATTGAGTACAGTGTATGTATATGTATAACTGTATGTATATGTATATAATATATGTATATTGTATATATATAAAGTTTATGTCTATGTATATTTATAATGTGTAGTATATGTATATAAGGTGTATGTATAATGGATGTCATTTATGGCTTGGAGGTGTGGCCCGTCTTGTGTGGGGGCAATGAACCTGAGATGATTTGTTTGTTCAACTTGTGGAACATGTGGGTATGTGGACTACAGAATTATTCTTAATGGAGTTTTGATGCAATGAGGTGGGGGGGGGGAGAAGAAAAGAAACAAGGGTGGAAGAAGGCTCTGAGGAAGAGTTCTGCGAATCTGAATAGGAAGACTATTATTCAATATCAAGTTAAGACTTGGCTCTATTTGTTGTCCTAGCAATCCTATTGGAAAAAAGGGAAAAAAACCAATTGACATTCAACTAGTACAATAACAGTGGGTACTTTATTTAGTCATTTATATATTTTTTTTCTACTTCCTAGAAAATAGTAGGATAGGTGAACACATATCAAACATTAAATTGACCCTTAATGGATTTCATATGCAATTCCGAACAATAAGAAACTGGTAAGAAAGAGTACAAGGAAGAGCCTAATGGCTACAAAGATATGATATTATATACTCTTTATTATAATATAGTACAGGTCTGCTTAGTCACTCAATAGAAACCATCAGATGACCAACGTCTTTTGGCAGCATGTCATGTTGGGGTGATCAATTAAAAAATTGGAAAAAGGGTTGATCAATGATAAGTTACTTCTCTCGCCTTTTGTTGGTCAGTGATCACCAAAAAAAGTCTGAATTTTCAAAAAGCAAGCGTGAATGCTGTGGGACACAAACTAAGGGATCAATTTAGCATGAACTTACATTGCCAATTGAATCCCCCACTAAAAACCTATTTGGGGGAAATTTAAAAAAAAAAAGAAAAGTTTTTTCCAAAAATAATAAGGAGTAAATATGTAAATTTTCAACCCTCTAGCTCCGGTGTGGCCTGTACGCATGAGACGTACATACATACAGCCAGCCAGACTAGCTTAAAAACTGAACAAACCTATGTTAAAAAAACAAGCAGACATAAACTAAGGGATCGATTTAACATAAACCTACATTGTAAATTGAACCCCCCCTCTAAAAGCCTATTTAAGAGGGGAATGGCTTGTACATACATAGCCAGCCAGCCAGATTAATTAAAAAACTGAAGAAACCTATTTTGACAGTTTTGGTGACTGTTTTGGTTGACAGTTTCTCATAATATCTATCTACAATAGCGAATAGAGTGATTTTTTTCCTGTTTGTTTCTCTGACTGTTACAATGGATTCTTTAACTTAAAGGTAATAATTTTATTGATGAAATTATATCCTACCCATAAATTGAAACAGTGGACTCTTCCACTTAAATGAATTTGGTCTCATAGAAATTCAAATATATCCGTGAATTTTTATTAATTAAGCAACACAAATGGAAATGGGTTGGACACTTAGAAAGTAGGACTGACAACAGATGGAGCAAAAGGTTAATTGATTGGTGCCCATGGGACAGTAAACACAGTAGGAAATGACCAGACACAAGAGATAGAAAGGTTGCCAGTAAGACATGGCAAAGATCAGTGCAATTGCGGTCGAACAAATGTACACACACTAGCTGAAGTACCAGTCTACACTGGATTAAACATCTAAAGAGTAAAAAAAAGGACTAAAGCTTTCAGACTTGTAAAAAAAAGTTTCCCTTCACTTTTGGCCCCTTGAAGCATTTTCTGCTTTAAAAAAAAATGCATACTAAATATAAACTAATCCAGTTATTAATGTGACAAACTGTATATTTTTACATTGATTGTCATATTTGTGGAACCCCCCAAAAAAGAAATCTAATGTCTGTTTATTTTAAAAAGAAAGATGAAAAAAAAAATACAAAGAATCATCTAAGGGGCACCGACTGTAATTGTTTCCTTTGTAAACTTGGGGTCTATAAACAGGTAGGAGGGGAACTGTGGACTCTTACTAAGTTAAAACTTAAAAACTAGATGAGATTTATTTTTATTTTTTATTTTCATTTTTTTGGGAGTAGGGGTGTGATTTGGATCTGGGCTTGAATCTGCTCAGGCTGCTATACTGTCAGGTCACTCCTCTGATGGGGTTAGCAGAACCCATAGTCAGCGCACATCTGCTTTTGTTGGAGTGACCAAGGTCTGTACTTAAGATTGCAGACAGCTGTACTGTCATGAGGACCTGTACCTACAGTTGCAGACAGCCGCACTATCATTTGCTGAGTCTGACTACTATCCAGGCTATTCTGTCTGATATACTGTCAGAGCTTATGACATTGCCTGCGATGTTATTGTTAACCGATTGGTGACCGTAAAGGAAGTAGGAAAAGACCAGGCACAAGATGGAGGGATGAGATAG
>VCCN01004703.1:994346-1006444 GCA_006491835.1 Architeuthis dux
TTTCTTTTTTCGCTTCTAGTTCGTTTATTTATTAGTTTGTATGTCTGTGTGTGTTGATATCTGCTTGATTAAAGGCCACAGACAAGGAATGTTAATTTATTTTTTACTTTCCTGTTTCTGTACAAATGAACATAAGTCAGTGCTTAGTGTCTGTAAGAAAAGTCTGAATGTTTTTGATTGAGTGTTTCCGACAATCCATTTAGCCATTATCAAGATCTGAGATCTTAATGGTTAGGAAGAAAAACTGTGCTTTCTCCCACAAACATTCACCAAATACTTGTTGATAATAAATGTATGCTCAGAGCTTGCTGTAGGTACTGGCAACATAAGCAGACACTCAGGGCGCCAAGTGCTAGGAGACGCCTGTTATATGTCTGAGACAGTAGGACTTTCCAAATACAAATGAGAAAATGAATAATTTAAACACAAGAAAAACAGGTCTGGTTAGTCACTCAATAGAAACTGTCATGTGACCAATGTCTTTTGGCAGAATGCCATATTGGGGGGGGGGTAATTAATTAGAAAAATTGGATCAATGAATAAGTGTTGTATAGCCATCTTGGACTTGGAGAAAAAGGAAGACTCAAAGCAATTTTTATTGCATAAGATACATTGTGTTGTGGCGGAGAATGAAGAGTGGGAGAGAGATAATGAGAGCCGACAAACTGTTCTTACAGGGAAATTGGTCTTGTGCCTTCCCTGGCCTGGGTGGTCTGTCTCTCTCTTTTTCCGAGGGCCTCTGTGTCGCTTTTATCAGGTTCGAATGCCCACATTTTCCAGCTCGCCATCTGCAGTCAGGGTTTAGTCAATATCCTGATTATGACTTTTCAACACCTAGTGTGTCTTCCGATCCCTGACACCTGCTGTTTGGGTTTTTTGTCGATACCTGTGGGTGTCAAATCTGTGACCCCCACCCACGGCTGCCTAAATATCCAACATAAGTTACTTCTCTCACATTTTGTTGGGCAGTGATCACTAAAAAAGTCTGAATTTTCAAATAACAAGTGGACACAAACTGAGGATCAATTTAGCATGAACTTACATTGTAAACTGAACCCCTCTAAAAAGTATTTAGTATAAAGAGGGATTACTGCACAGTATTTAATGATATTTTATAATATATTCTGTAAGGTTGGTATAATGACAAAAGATGTACTCACAGATCCTTTATTCATACAACAACAGCGGTCAACAACACCCACGTGTGTCCCCTCTGATCTACTAATAACAATATGGCTGCTCGTTCACCAGAATGTAAAACAGTGCCTGCCCCCCTTACCGGAAGTTGGTAAGTTCTCTCGTGCCTAAGGGGAATAACTTACTTAGCATATTCATTGTTTGCATTGAATCACCATGACAGGATTATTTGGATTGGATTGGCACTTCAGAAAAAAAGGTAAGCATCTTTTCATAAATACAAATTTGGTTTCAATATAAACTCTTGCCTCAATATTTGTTTGATTACTTACATTTGATCCTTTTAAATCAAAAACAGAAACTTTTCGTTAATTGAATCACGTCTCTTTCCAATGTTTTAATTAGAATGAAACTTTCATGATTTCTCTCCATTGTTCAAAATGTTCCCATGCTTTCAGCTTTATTTCTAAACAGGAAAGAGTTTTAAAATAACTTCAAGAGTTTTAAAATAAAATCTATTTATCTTCTAATTTAATTGCTTTAAGAAACAGGTCTGGTTAGTCACTCAATAGAATCCATCACTTGCCCAATATCCTTTAGCAGCATTCCGTGTTGGCTGTGATCAATTAAAAAATTGGAAAAAGGGGTGATCAATGAATGAATCACTAAAAAAGTTTGAATTTTAAAAAAACAACTGTAAATGCTGCCAGACACAAACTAATGGACCGCTTTAGCAGAAACTTGAACTGAAAAATCAGACATATTTGTCATATTATTTGGCTATATATATATAGGAAATGAAAATAAAATACTTTACTATGCAAGTAAAAAAAATGATGTGTTCTAATATTTATGTGCATTTTTTTCAAATTTGGGGCCCCTTTATAACATATGTCACAGGCCCTGCACTAACTTAATCCTGCCCTGGTACTAGATCTCATCAAGGGTTTCGCAGGGTTAGGTACACACAGGCAATTGTTAGTAAGACCCACTTCTGGCTTGCCAGGTTTGTCGAAGCTTCGTTCTGCTTACAGCACCTGGTATTCCCCAATGGTCACCCATCTAGGTATTGACCGCCAACCAAAACTGTCAACATAAGTTTCTTCAGTTTTCAAGTGGTTCTGTCTGGCTATCTATGTATGTGTTATGTTAACACTCCTTATCATGTCTAGAAAAAACTTGAAAATCCCCCTGACCCCTGTAAGTTTTTTTTGTTTTTTACATATATTTAATGCAAAAAGTGAAAGATTTACTAATGTATTTTTGTAGATTCAACGTAAATAGAGATATAATGTGTTATTATTGGATGTTTTTGGGCCCTTAACAGCAATGGTGTCTGCTTTTTTAAGTACAAATTCAAATTAGGACATAAGGCTGTTCAAACTGCTGATAATGTTACACTAATACTATAATGTCTGACACATTTGTTGTGTTTGGCTGTTATAGCAAAGAAAAAAAATGGAATTACTTTACTATGCAAATAAAAAAATTGTTTTAATATTTGTGTGTATTTTTTAAAATTTGAGGCCCCTTTATAACATATGCTACATTAGCCAGAAAAGATGCCAAGATTTAAACTCTATGGCAAAATGCAGAGAAAAAGGTTGGTACTCTTGTAATAATAGGGTCCAGGGCGTAATGTAAAAGACTATAAGTTATTCCCCTTGCATTATTGTATTAGATAAACTATTAAAACAATTTATTAAATAACTTTATATGAAATTATGTGTCAAATTATTGTTATTAAATTGTTTTGTATTAAAATAAATTATTAAATAACTTTGTGAAAATCGTATCGAATTATTTTTTGTATTAAAATAAATTATTGTTTTCTTTTAGATTTTTGAAAAAAATTTGGAAAGAGGATAACTTTTAATCTTTTATGCATATTATACCCTGGATGGGCTAGTTTCTTAGTGATGACTTTACCAGCTTTTTTTGAGTAGGTCGATGGTGATATTATCTGGTCGGGGTGCAATTCTTTTTTTTTTTATTGTTTCATGGCTTGCTTCACCTCCCGCGGAGTAATTTCTGGGAAGCCTTAAAACTGGTTACTCGTGACTTGTACTGCATCTTTAGTTTGGAGGAGTAAAGGTTCTTTGTAGAATTCTTGGGCGCATTCAACAATTCAGTACTTATCCATTGTTAGGTCTCCATTTTCTTCGAGCACACTAGTAATTTGCATTCTTGCTGTACTGAGTGTTTTGTTGATAGTTTTGAAACCTCTACCTTTTTCAAGAATGTTTTCGATGACTGCCATTGTCTATCTTCTTTTATCTTCTCTTTGTTTCTTTTGGATGGTTTTGTTTGGTTCAGTTGCTTCTATCTTTTCTCTTGTTGCAGTCGATGGCTTGAGATTTCTGCGTTTTTCCATGAGATTCTTTGTTTCTTCTGAGTGTTTACTGATGGTTTGTTTGCTCTTTGGTTTAGATATATTGACGACTTCTGTTAGAGAGGTTGTTATTTTGTTGTTGAGCTTGTTTATGTTGGTGTCATTCAAAGTCATCACTAAGAAACTAGCCCATCTACTCAACTTATGCCTCAAACAGAGTAAAGTTCCAGAAGATTGGAACGCTGCAATCATAATGCTATTATATAAAAAAGGAACCTGAAAGATCTAAACAACTACAGGCCAATAAGCCTACTCAACTGCATCTACAAACTTTTTACCAAAGTGATCACCAACCGAATCACCAAAATGTTAGATGAAAATCAACCACAGGAACAGGCTGGCTTTAGAAGAAGCTATTTGACCATTGACCATCTCCATTCAGTAAATCAACTAAAAGAGAAAGCAGCAGAATACAAAATGCCACTTCTATTGACTTCAAGAAGGCCTTCGACTCAGTAGAAACCCCCAAAGTCATTGATGCTATAACACAACAAGGTGTAGACCCCATATATGTTAGAGTTTTGCAACATATCTATGCACAGCAGTTCCTTTATCTGGCTACACAAAGACTCTGAGCCCATTCAGCTCAGAAAAGGGATAAGACAAGGCAATACCAGCTCACCCAAACTCTTCACAGCCTTCCTCAAAATGATCTTCCGGAACTTAGAATGGGAAAATAAAGGAATCAGAGTTGATGGCGAATACTTAAGTAACCTCAGTTTTGCTGACGACATCGTCCTTTTTGCTGAGAACCTCTGTGGTCTCCAAATAATACAAACTGAATGAAGAGAGCAAGAAAAGTTGGTCTTCACATGAACTTCAGTAAAACAAATGTCATGTGCAACATGTTGAGGACAAAGACACAACGAAAACGCAGAGCTAAAGAAAGTGAAACACTACATCTAGCTAGGACAGTGTTCACCAACCTTTTTATGCCTACTGCCCACTACTGCCTACAATCTTTGTACCGCCCACTAATATTTAAAATCCAGTTAGCCACTTAATTTCATTTTAAGTGGCTAGATTTTTAAAACAAAACTGGCTAAAATTGATTTAATTTCCAGGTAACTCGGCAACTGTATATGCTCCAACAACTTGTAGAAAGGCTCCAAAAAGTAAATATACAACGTATTTATCATATATTAAGACAATCTACCCTAATAATGAACAGTGTGATTTTCTTGGTTTGCTGTCTTGCATATTTTATACGGGTGTTAAGTAAGTATCATGAGTTATTCCCCTTAGGCAGAAGAGTTTCTATCCACTTCCGCTAACGGCCGCTTTTTTACATTCTGGTCAACGAGCAGCCATTATTGCATTGTGTTATTAGTAGATGAGTTCCAGGACACATGTGTGTATCATGACCGTGTACATTGTGAATATTTGAATAAAGGACCTGTAAGTACATTACCTATTTTTTATTTTTAACCTGTTAATATCTGTCATTAAACCAAGCTTACACAGGTATTAACTAGTAATGAAAATAAAAGCCATTGTTTTGGTCGGCAATCTTTGTAATAACGCACTGTTAGCCATAACAAAAGAAATAGTACATTCCAAATTTAAAATACTTTATTGCGACGAATACATACCAGAAATGAGACAAATACAATTACTTTTAAAAAATCTTATGCTTATACTAAAGCCAGTAATTTTTTTACTGAATGTTGAATATGTCATTTTTTAAAGATTTTCAAAAATTATAAAATGAACTTTGTTTTTAGTAAATGATTGCAACAGATCTCAGAAAAATTGCAAAAGATTAATAAAAAGGCACAACTGTTGAAGAACAGCAGACACCATTATCACAAGGAATTGAAGTGACATCAGAATTTCCTTCAAATTCTTCTTTTAAAAGGTGAAAGAAATATGTCAATTATACGACAGAAATGGCAGAAATACAATTTTAAAAAGTCAATGAAAACATGAAATAAGGGAGCCTATAATTGTAGAAATTGGTGAGAGCATATAAATCTGGTGCTTATACTAAAGCAGTAATCTTTTTTACTGAATGTTGTTGTTGTTGTTGTTGTTGTTGTTCATCATCATCATCATCATCATCAGCAGCAGCAGCCATTGTAAGTCCACTGCTGGACAAAGGCCTTTCCCATCTCCTTCCATGACAACCTATCTTGTGCTAACCTCTACCAAGTCTTACCTGCAAACTTTTCTATCTCGTCCCTCCAT
This sequence comes from Architeuthis dux, assembly GCA_006491835.1. Classification (NCBI taxonomy): domain Eukaryota; kingdom Metazoa; phylum Mollusca; class Cephalopoda; order Oegopsida; family Architeuthidae; genus Architeuthis; species Architeuthis dux. The sequence goes on from VCCN01004703.1 coordinate 1,000,063, forward strand.
CTTGTGTCTGGTCTTTTCCTATTTCGTTTACTGTCCCATGAGCACCAATCGGTTAGTCTATTCCCTAATCTATTGTCATCTCTTCTTGCTAGGTGGCCAGCCCATCTCCATTTTTGCTGCTTAATTAGTTGTATAATATCCATCACTCTAGTCCTCTCTCTGATCCATGTTGATCTTTTTCTATCTCTTAAAGTTATCCCTAGCATTGCTCTTTCCATGGATCTCTGTGCTATTCTATGTTGGTTTTCAGCTCGTTTGGTTAATTTCCATGTTTTGCATCCATATGTCATGGCTGGTATTATGCAGCCATTGTATACTTTACGCTTTAGGCACATTGGCAAGGTGCTCTTCATACCAAATGCTTTCCAACCTATCATTATGCGTCGTTTTATTTCGCAGTCATGGTCTTTCTCTAGCTTTATTACCTGATCAAGGTAAATGTATTCATCGATCTCTTCTAGAATTTCACCTAATATCCTAAAATTGCAAAAGATTTTTAATGCTTTATTGATGGCATTGGTACTTTGATGAAATGGTACGTTTGTTGATTAACAGGTACAGGGTTGTTGCTGCTTCTAATAATTTATTACGGAACAATTAAAAGGATATAATTTAGGGTTACTGTTTAGGAAAGGAAAAAAAAAACTAAATTATATCCTTTCATTTGTTCCGTGGTTACTATGTCTGGTGCAATTTTGGTAAGGAACAAGTGAACGTCTCCTCAGTAATTTTCAGACAATTTCTCTGTTTGGTGATAATATGGTTCACAGCACTAAAACCTGATTCAACAAGATATGAGGTAGAGGAAGGTAGCAGCAAATTAAATTTTGCTTTCCACATATTTGATATAAGGCAGACATTTTAAAAGTTTTTGCCAGAGTATTTGGTAGCCAGCACTGTTGTATAGCCCTTTACACTGTTCTGTCGACATGGGTCGTCTCGTTGTGGGTTGCTCATTTGCGGGAGGGACATCCTGAACTTGGATAGAAAGGAAGGAAGGATGACTCAAAACTGGTTGTAAAAATATGAGAGATTTTTTTTTCTTAGCATACATCTTCGTCGGCCGGAGAGTGAACAGTGGGAAAGAGATGATGGGTGCTGAGAGACTGTTCCCAACAGGGAAACTTGGTCTTATGCCTTCCCAGCCCTAGGCTGTCTGCCTCCTGGCTGCTTGGGGCTCTGTCCTCTGTTTGAGTCTCTCTTGTCTGGTCTGCTCTTCGGGTCTCCTCTTCGTCTTGGCTCTGAGCTTTATGGATTCCGAATGCCCACACTTGTGTCATTTCCGGTTTTCACATCCTGTTTTTTTGGACACCTATGCATATGCTAAGGTGACTGGGTCACCTCCGTTTCCGCACAGGTGTTGACCTGGAAATGACCCTTTCATGGCAGCATATCATAACACCACTATTAAAATTGGATTTGCTTTCTTCATCATATCTTAGTTCGAATAATTCTACTTGACATGTTGCATCAGCTTCAGTAACATTTGCAGTCAAAGGATCCACCATCCAGTCATTCACCATCCAGTCATTCACCATCCAGTCATTCACCATCCAGTCACCTTCAAGTTCATAATATCGCTAAATCGTTTTTCCATATCCATTTTAAGTTCATTGAGGTGACTACTGAACTTTTCAATCTCCTCTGCAGTTACATCAACTTTAATTGATGACAATTCTGGAAACTGATGAAATTCTCTCTTTAAAAGATTATGACGGAAAGGATCAGGTTTTTCAATAAATAAAGAGATAACATTTTTGCAATGGATAAGTGTTGTATTGTTTTGTTGAAGCAGCAAATTAATTTCATTAAATTTAAAAAAAATGCCTGCCAAATAAAATGCATTATGTTTTTTAACTGTTGACAGAGATCAACATCATTTTCGTGTCCAAGAAACAGTACAGCACTCTCATATAAAAACGAGTCAGAGATGTACCCTTTGAGAGATAACAAATTTCTGTGCATAACAGTAACCTAATAAATTGTTCATTATTGTCCTGGCACAGCTGTCAAAATATTTGGAATTTGATTTCATCTTATTTATAGCCCTGATTATTATACTTAATGATGAATGAAGACTTGAAATGGTTCTTTGGACGATTGAACTCCTTCTTGTTATTTATGTTGTAAACACAACTGAAGAAGGCCAAAGAATGGATCGGCCGAAACGTTGTGTTTACAACACAAATAACAAGAAGGAGTTCAATCGTCCGAAGAACCATTTCAATATTAATGACCCTTCTCAAAACTATAGAGAATGAAGACATGTATTCAAATGTTTTCCTACAATATGTTGTTTATGTATCACACAATGAATGTACAAAAGTTTTGTCACTTCCATCTTTGATTAAGCAATAAAAACGATAGAAAATGGTGTATGCAACAATATTGTTCAAGGGTATATTATTTTTTGCAAAGTAGGTTTTCACAGTGGTAAATATCGATAACCTTTTGTATCTGTAACAAGATTTAAATGGAATAACATTTCTTCTTGTAATGTACTGTGTCCATCAAAAAGCAGATAACTGCAATTGTAGACTCATCCAACTGCATGGAAAATGGTGAGTTTTGGAGAAGAGCAATACGATTATTTTCAACATTAACCACCATTTTGTCTATGTTAGCGCTAAGGGGCAATGTTTTTAAAACTCCTGATGCATAACTGTTGATATGAACTCTTTGATGGGGGGTATTATTAAAGTTTCTCTGATGTTATGGCTCTCTTTGAAATTAGTTGTGATATATGACAAGCAGCAGTTAATCCATCTATATGCTTTGCATCTTGTCTCGTAAATGATGCAGCTATTGTAGGACAATTTTGAAATCTTTCATATAGTTCTTGAAAATATCCAATCGGCTTTTCATTATCTTTCGGATGCTGACTAGTGAGATGATCTTGCAATCGGCTTGGTTTCATTGCTTTATTAGCCACGGACATATCTCTTTTTTGAGACATAGTTTCAATACTGAGGGTAAATTGTTGCACAAAATACGAAAAATCACAATGAAACAATCGTACAAGAACTGCTTCACACATTAAGAATGTGCTCTTCCATTTCCAGTCACTGGAAGTTGCAGATCACTTTATTTTTTTTTAATAAAGATGTGTGTGAATCTGTGAGGAAAGAATTTCCAAAGGTAGATGTTTTTGTGTCCGTGTTGGGTATCAACATTTGTAGAATTCTTGATTCAGAAAAAGTGAAGCTTTGATTGTAAGGCAACATTTTTAGTTGTGGCCATAGCGGATGATAACAGTAATCTGAACAATGAAAAAGAGGTAAAGAGAGAATTTGCATTGTTGAAAATGGGTAATGTGCTAGCTCAATGAATGAACAGAAAAGGCTGGCGTCACAACTTTGAGTTAACAAGTGGTAGATTTATCATAACAAATACAACTCTGGTAGTTGAATAAATTTATCAATGGGGTGCATGAATTTTGTCTTTTGTAACAACCCCCCCCGGGCCCCTTTCATCTCATTTTGTTGTTTGGAACAGTGGTTCTTAAACTTTATTGTATGACAGCATGCTCAGAATATATTTGACTTACTTAGCACAACAAATGTATTCACCAACCCTTTTATCTGTCGGCTAAAAAGATATAGATTTCACAAAATCTAATTATAAAACCACTTGACTGGCAAATCTGGCGTGGAGTCTTTCATATCACTCTCCTCCCATATGTCTGTCTGCCTGTCTCTCTCTCTTTCTCTCTCTTTCTTTCATTAAACTCCTGTTGTTGTTTTAAAACCAGACAAAAACACAGTGGTTTTCAAGGTATCAAAGCAGCTCTGTGGCTGAAGTAAGACATAACACCCGACCTTGCGACCCAGGAATGGGTCTATCGCCCACTTAAAAGCTTAAATAGCCCACTAGTGGGCAGTACTGCCCAGGTTGTCAACCACTGACCTAGGACAACAAATCTCCATGAAATACTCAAAAGAAGAAGAAATCAAGCGAAGAATCAGTCTGAGTTGGCAAGTGTTTGGTTGAGCAAGCTCAAACTTCAAAGACAAGAAAATCCCATTAGTCCTAAAAGGAAGGATCTACAACCTAAGCATCCTCCCGATAGTCACATATGGAGCTGAAACATGGAACCTGCCCCAAATATTAACTCTCAAACTGAGAACCATGCAATGTGCACAGGTGGGAATCATGCTCAACACCATATAGAAAAATCACAAGACAGCACATTATATTAGAAAACAAACAGGAGTCAGAGATATCATAGAAACCATTAGAAAACTCCAATGCTAATGCGCCGGTCATGTTGCTAGAATGTCAGACAACCGCTGGACATCACGACTCACAATGTGGATCTCCAGAGATCATATGCGAAACTGTGGCCGGCAAAAAGTCAGATGGCATGAACAACTAGACAAGTTCAGAAAATACTAGCTCCACAATGCCCATGATAGAGAGGTCTGGCAAATCTTGGTGAAGGTGTATGTCCAACGATAGATGCTAAAACGCTGATGATGATGATGACACCCTGGACACTGCCATTACAAGAGTACCAAAATGTTTGTATCCCTGTATGAGCTTCCATAGAACTGAAGCCAATAAAAGCAGAGAAGAGAGACCAAAAAACAAAACAAAAAGCTGAATCCCATTATCGAGTCTCTATGTGTTGGAAAAGATTTCTGGTCTTGACATTAGAAAATCAACAAACTGGGCTATTAATTTTATTTCATGACATTGATTATTGAATTTCGAGGCAAAACATACAAACAAATAATATCCATCCTTCCATCAAAACAAAAAAGTTCCCACAAACTGGCAAATGTCATGAGGTGACACCCTGCGGACGTAGGTTCTAAACATTTTGAAATATATTATCAATGTAAAGTTCAACATTTGACTGAAAAGGTTTTTTTAATTCAAGGAAATATTGAATGGGGAAAAATATAGACATGAAATAAATGTCAAAAAAATCTCTTTAGAGAAAATACTGATACAGTCATTTGATCTATCTACACACACACATATATATATTATATATATTTGTTGGTGAGATTAAATAAAAGAAAAAATGTAGGAGATGCTTTTAGATTACTAACCAAATCTGCATATATAAACTTATCCTACTATTTAGGAATAACTCTAAACAACAGAAAAGCATCAATTTTATCCGAGAGCCGATCAGAGTAAAGGATATCATAGAAGTAATCAAGCGACAAAAATGGAGATTGGCTGAACACATAGCAGAGAAGAAAGGATAAAAGATGGTGCAAAAAGTTAACAGCGATAGCAAACACAATAGGAGAAGACCATACATAAGATGGAGAGATGAAATAGAAAGGTTTGCTGGGGAGACAATGTCAGAGGTTAGCACAGTCATGGTCGACATGGAAGGAGCTGGAAAAGGCCTTTGTCCAGCAGTGGACCTATGATCATTGATGATGATGACAATGATGATATTTAAAAAATGAAAAAATTTCCCTGAGCTCTGAAAAATCTCCCAATTGAAAAGATATCAAGCTCTGGTGTTTTAGCATTTCAAGGGAAATTATGAATTAATGCCACCCATATATTGCTGTGTTGGTGGTGATCAATTAAATAGTTTGGCTGTGATCACTAAAAAATGTCTGAATTTTCAAAAAACAAGCAGGGACAAACTTGTGACCAATTTAGCATAAGCTTACATTGAAAATTGAACCCTCCACTAAAACCATGTTTTGGAGGGGAATTTTCAAAAAATAAATCAAACATTTTCCCTACTCATTGAGGGGAGTGTGTGTACAATATTTCAAGTTTCTACTATGAATGATTAGGTCTGGATGAAGTCCAGATGGATAGATAGATAGATAAAATTGAACCCCCCTCTAAAAACCTATTTGGGGGGAATTTTCAAAAAACAAAAAACTATTTTCCCTAATTGAGGGGAGTGTGTGTGCAAAATTTCAAGTTTCTACTATGAACGGTTAGGGCTGGGCGGAGTCCAGATAGATAGATAGATACATAGATACATATAAATGAATAAACTGAATGACCTAAATCTTTGATAGCAGTGATTAATGAACCTTTGGTAGCAGTGATTAATAAATCCAGAAATAGTTTTATTACTTTAAAGGATCCTAGCACACTACTGCTCTGGCCAATCAGAACTTGGTGTAAAAATTTGTAAAAAACTTTTCCAATCAATCGGTTTTTGCTGCATCTAGCTGTGTGGGATCCACTTTGCCATTATATAAAGGGTGCTAAAACTTGTAGAACAACTCAAAAAAACACTCCGATATACTAAAATATAGTTATCTGCACCCACTCATTCTGATCAACTGACCTATGGTTAAACTCTCACTCGCTTGCCTATTTATCTATTTGTTCAATGTTGGCTTCTTCTTCTCTTTGACATGTAAGTTGATACGTGGTCATGAGACTTCAT
>VCCN01004703.1:1007453-1035401 GCA_006491835.1 Architeuthis dux
CACACACACACACACACAGAGCATTCAGCAATTGTTCGTTAAAACTAATCTAATTCTTTTAAGGTTAGTTTTGAAATTTTAAGAAATAAAGACATCAAAATGTATTTCTTGTTGATAACTTTTGTTATTTAAATAAAAATAGCAAAGCAATCATATAGACTATCTAAAAATACGATAAAAAAAGACAACCCCAAAATGAAAAAAAAATCCATGAAAAACTTTATTTCTAGAGTTTATATCCAAAATGTGAACCAATACCAGAGGGAGTAGGCCCCATCAAAATCATAGGCCCATGCCAACTGGCCCCTTCTGTTCTGGCCTAGAGCTGAGTAAAGACAAAGACCTAAGTACCAGAAGGAGCTTAGTAATAGAGCCATGGTGTGATGGCTAGTATCTCAAGATGAACCAGAGGATGGTAAAAGCAAAAGATTTCCATCTGACAATCTAAGTATGTTAGTAGGTCAGCAGCGACCTATATTGTTGCTTACTTTCTTGTTGTTTAACCTTGTTAATGTCATGCTTGATAATCTGCTTTTTTGGCAGTGGTTTTGGGGGAAACCATTTGTCAAGAGACTTTTCCTTCAAACCAAATGATTAATGTTTCAATGTCGAGGGCCAAAGAGCAAAAATACTTCAGCTCGGATTCATTAAGGAGAAGATTCTTGATTTCAAAACCAGAACTGACTGAACTGTATTAAAAACCGTCAACCAAAACTGTCAACATCAACAGGTTTCTTTAGTTTTCAAGTTGGTCTGGCTGGCTATGTATGTATCACGTGTAAAGGCTGCACAAAAACGAGCTAGAGGGCTGAAAATTTAAATATTTACTCCTTATTAAGTCTAGAAAAAATGCTTTTTTTTGTTTTTTCAAAATTCCACCCCAAAATAAGTTTTTAGTGGGGGGGATTCAATTTACAATGTATGTTTACACTAAATCGGTCCCTTAGTTTGTGTCCAGCAGTTTTCATGCTTGTTTTTGGAAAAATTGAGACTATTTTAGTGATCACTATCAAACAAAAGCTGAGAGAAGCAACTTATTCATTGATCAGCCTTTGTCCCAACTTTTTCATTCATCACCCCCAACATGACATGTTGCCAAAAGATATTGGCCGCAGTGTTTTTTTTTATCAGTTTTTAGTGGTCAGTGATTCAAATATAGATGAGGTGGGGCTGGGGCTATTTGAAAATCCCCTTCCGGACCACAAATGTAGGGAGCCCCCAAATAGTTTTATAAATAGTAGTTCACCTACTGCATTTCTACTGATGTTATACAATAACAAGGATATATTTGTACATACATGAATTGTATAAATAATAATTCAGCCTTTGGAGTTGTTTTTCACCAATTAAGTGATAGTGCATGTCTATATTGTTGAGAAAGTATCATGAGTTATTCCCCTTAGGCAGAAGACTTCCGCTAGCTGGTAAACAAGCAGTCATATTGGCATTGTTTTATTAGTAGATAAGGGAGCTCAAGAAGAAGCCACGCGTGTGTATCGTGACCGTGGTCATTGTGAATATTTGAATAAAGGATCTCTGTAAGTACGTAATATTTGGTTGGATTTTTAATCCGTTAATATCAGTCATTAAACCAAGCTTACATATTTATTGCAAATTTTCATTTTTTATCAAATCTCACTAAATGTTAGAGGAGGCCCCTCTAGGGACCAAGCCCCATGTACCCCAAATCACTAGCTACACCACTGCCTAAGGAGGATACTTTGAAGGGGATTAAGGCACCATTGCCCTAGCTATGCTGGACAAAGGCCTTTCCCAGCTCCTTCTATGCTGACCCAGACTGTGGTAAACTCGGCCATGTCTTACTGGGGAAACCTTTCACCCTTCACCTTTCAGTCTCAACTCTCCATTCTTCTACTGCGATTATTATCCACTGGGCATAAAAAATATCTGACTTGGTTGCGAAACGTGAGGCCCAAATCATGTAAATAAATAAAGAAACACGCGTCATGCAGGGATCAACCTTGGAAGCAGCCTTATATGCAGGCTCTGCTCTTACCACTGAGCTAACAACACTATTATGGAAGGCAGGAGTCCTGAAATGCACATATTGCTCATCTCTCTATTCCACGATCGTTTAGCATAAATATATATGTGTCGTTCCCTATGCCGATAGTATGAATTATTCAGTGAATGGATAATTTATACCCGATAGAATATGATAATTATAAAGAGATTTTTTATTAGGAACATATATTTGCTCAGCACTGATTTAACTCTGTTGCGAAATGAGCGACATAAATTGTATAAATAAATAGAGAAACGAGCGTTGTGCTGTGATCGAACCCGTGTCCACCTTGGAAGCAGCCTTATATGCAGGCTCTGCTCTTACCACTGAGCTCACAACACTCTCATGGAAGGCAGGAGTTCGGAAACACACATATTGCTTGTCTCTCTATTCCCGACAGAATATGATGATTATAAAGAGATTTTTTATTAGGAACATATATTTGCTCAGCACTGACTTTGACTCGGTTGCGAAACGAGCGTCCTAAATCGTGTAGATAAATAAAGAAATGAGTGTTGTGTGGGGATCGAACCCATGTCCACCTTGGAAGCAGCCTTATATGCAGGCTCTGCTCTTACCACTTCCACCTTGGAAGCAGCCTTATATTTCAGGATTCCTGCCTTACATGAGAGTGTCATTAGATCAGTGGTAAGAGCAAAGGTGAAGCTGAAAACTGGAAAAAATCCCAACTAGTTCCGGTGAAAAAGTCACCTTTATAAAGGGAAAAGAATGCAACAAAAAATTGTTTTAAAAACTTAGTTATTGCTTTATATATATAAGAGCACATCCATGGTAGTACCAAAAGGTTAAACGGACAAATAGTGATGAAGGAAAAAGAGCTCTTAAGACCGGAATGCACACATGTGTGTATGTGTATTTCTGTATGTCTATGTATAAAAATGTATAAAAACATCTTAATTTCTTAGTTATATTTTGATATAATGACATGGTTGATTTATTTATTGCTGTCTTGGGTTGAACGTTTACTGGAGGAAATGGCAAAGCAAAGAATAATAAACAAACCTTTCTTTTTTACCAGTACAGAAAAATTGATTGCTACTAAACTAAGAAAAAAACAGAAAAATAATTCCTTAAATAAGTAGGTAAAAAAAACCTATATTGATGAAAACATTGAAAAGTCTATAAAAAGGAACAAAACAGCATGAATAATATTTCTTTGAACAAATAATATAAGGAAAGGTGATTTAAGGTAGGTCTTTTGCTGGAAATAAATAGAAAAGTCGGTTTTATTTTAAAACATTTGTATGTCTAAAATGCATTAACTTAAAAAACAACGTCTTTTTGCAATAAGCCAAAATTGAAGAGAAAAAAGAGTGGATTTATGGTGTGTATCCACTTCATAACTAAAATGTATTAATCACTGCTACACAAAACACTGGTTTAATTGGGTTTAGGTTATATATGTGTTCACACATTTATATGTATCTATGTATCTGGACTTTTCCCAGCCCTAACTGTTCATAGTAGAAACTTGAAATTTTACACACACACTCCCCTCAATGAGTAGGGAAAATGTTTTTTTATGTTTTTTTTAAATTCCTTCCAAATAGGTTTTTTTGAGGCGGGTTCAATTTTATCTATCTATCCATCTGGACTTTGCCCAGCCCTAACCGTTCATAGTAGAAACTTGAAATTTTGTACACACACCCCCCTCAATGAGTAGGGAAAATGCTTTGTTTTGTTTTTAGAAAATTCCCCTCCAAAATAGGGTTTTAGCAGAGGGTTCACTTTTCAATGTAAGCTTATGCTAAATTGGTCACGAGTTTGTGCCCGCTTGTTTTTTTGAAAATTCAGACATTTTTTAGTGATCACAGCCAAACGTTTTAATTATTGACCTACAACACAGCATATATGGGTACAGTGATTCATAATTTCCCTTGGAATGCTAGTTGTTTTTATTTTCATTAGCACTTTAATACCAGATATGTTTTCAATTGGGAGATTTGAGTAAAGAATTGATTTTCTGGGATTAGAAACCAAAAGGTGATATTATCATCAATAATTCTGTTGTTGGTCTCTTCTTCTTTTCACTATTGGTGATGATTATTATTGCTGTTATTGAGACAGTAGTAGTACTAATCAAATATCTTGATACCTCCCCCCCCTCATCCGGCTACCCAAACAGTTTCTATAACAACCTTTTGTAAGCAGAAGCAGCATAAAGGTAAAAAGTAATTACCTTAGTTTATATGTGAAAAGTTTTCAAGCGTTCCCAGACTAAAAAATGTTGATGATGGTATTTTAGGCTGAGTTGTTAGGGTGGTGGAATGTACAGAAGACTGGGGTGTAGGCTGTGACTGGATTAAAGCAACTGTAGGCCCTGGGCTAGGACTGGGCTTCTCAAAGTAGGGGTTGGGACTCCCCCAGGGGTTGTGTTTTCGATTATTGTGGATCGCAGAAATATTTGAAAATCCTCTTTAAAGAATAATTATGGAACTAGTGTTTTCTGTAGTTTTGAGAAGAGTCATTAATATTCAAATGGTTCTTTGGTGATAAACCTTGATGTGGCTTCCACTTCTTAACCGACCTAAACCCGACAAGACAAAGACACAGAAACACCCGGGCCCCATGCTATAAGGTTACCCCCTTTAAACATAACTTCTATTTAATCCATCACACTCGGATTTTACACCTGAAGAAGGCCGAAGAATGGATTGGCCGAAACGTTGTGTTTACAACACAAACAACAAGAAGGAGTTCAATTGTCCGAAGATCAAGTTGATATCTATCTATCTAATTATCTATCTAATACTAAAAGTCTGATTCCATTTATCTGTATGTGATCTCTAAGTAGCTGAAACATAGCATTGTAGCCAGCAGTATTGAATTAAGGTACACCTAAAAAAGTTTTTTTTCTCTTATAAAGAAGAATGGATCAGCTGAAAGGTTGTGTTTACAACACAAACAACAAGGAGGTTCAATTGTCCGAAGAACCATTTGAGTAACTATTGTTATGTTTAATTATCTCTATACAAAAATGTACTCCTTCTGGTGCTTACTGAGAAAATAGCTCAATGCTATTCACTAATTTAAAAAAAAATATATTTTGTTTTTGTTGCATTTTAGTCATTTATTTTTCAAAAAAGCTAGTAATTTCCTTTTTCTCGTAGTAAACACCATAAAACTTAATATACGCCCCATAATTTTTATTGTTACAAATTGAATAAAATTAATGGTAAATGTTAATTTTTGGGAGGGCAGGAGGGCAAGGCCCCCCTTAGACTTTTTTGGCAGGAGGCCGCGGCCACCATTTAGATTATAAGGCCCTGGGTGGCAGCCCACTTAGCCCTTATGTAACTCTGGTGTGGGAGAGTGAGGAAGACAGCGTGCACTACCATTATAATGGTTTGATGGAAAACAAACGTTGAACGTTATTTTCACTTTTCGCCTTTTTTGTAAAAGTGGCATATGGCAAATATTCAAAAGGCGGAGGATACTGATGTGTGTGTATATGTATATCTAACTATATAAATACCATTGTCATTTTTTTATGCAAATGTCTATTAGTCTGTCACGCTATTCCAAATAAAATTAAGTAACACTGATGTAGACCATATTAGACTAATAACATACACATAAGCTACTGCTGTTACATTGTGAGGGGGTGTATATAATTTTATACACACCTTTTTGTGGCCTGTAGAATCATCTAGTGGTTAGACAACAGTGGAGGTACTTAAGGGACGGTACTCTGTGGGTAGTGGTCTCAGAAGCGTTGCTGGTTGGTCAAATAAACATAGTGTGTATGAACTGCTCGTTTGCTTTTGGCACTGGTTATGTGTTGAACTGGTGTGTATAGTTGGAACTGGTTGGTGTAGCTGGGAGTTGATGCATAGCTGATTCATTGGGTGTAGTAACGCTGAATTGTGTATCTGCTCTGCTGGGTTTTTGTTGATGCCGCAAGGAACTTGGTAATCAAATGACTTTTTCAATCACAAATGAAAACTCGGAGTTCAAAATTATACATACGTATGTTTATTCACTGGCTTACAATAGTCTTCGCTGGGTTAACCGTTCTTTTCAAGGCTTGTAAAAAGAAAATCATAACATTTGTAACTATGGATAACTGCTTAATTCCTTAAAGACGAGACAGCACTGTTTACTAAAGATGTCAATCAAACTCTTGACTGGTTAACTACTACTCACTACTAATGTTGCTAAGATTGTTTCCCAATTGAGGGAATCATGGCTCACCCCCCCCTCTTAAACATAACTTCTGTTTAACCCATCACATCCGGATTTTACACCTGAAGAAGGCCGATGAATGGGTCGTCCGAAATGTCGTGTTTACAACACAAATAACAAGAAGGAGTTCAATCATCCGAAGAACCATTTGAATATCTATCTATATATCTATCTATCTATCTATTTATCTATCTAATACTAAAAGTCTGATGTCATTTATCTGGATGTGATCTCTAAGTAGCTGAAACGGTACATTGTAACCAGAGATATTGAATTAAGGTACACCTAAAAAAGGTTTTTTATCTCTTATAAAGGCCAGGTTTTCAGCTAGTTACTAAACTACCCTATAGATAATAAACAAACTCAAACACATCAAAACACTTGAATTCCTCAACAATCCAATTGACATATTTACACTAAATATAACCAATGACAATAAACTATGAAAATGAAAATTATTTTCAATTTCAGTGTTCTGGACATTATAAATGTTAAAATTCAAAAACATAAAAAGTCTTCTGATGCACATGTTACGGCTGTTTAGGCCATTTTCAACATCTCACTGTTAATGACCATATATATGAGATGCTATCTAAAAGTTTGGGAAATTGTACTTGCACATATGAACTGAATGTAGTACAGACTTTTGCTACTACCCTTTTTGAGTAGTACGCTTTGTGAGATCCCTTTATACATGCCAAAAGGGACTATTTCGAAGGAGATGGTGGAAACTAAGGTAAGTAATGGTCAAATTCCCCTAACTTTTGGCTAGCATCTCGTATATATGGCGATTCAGGTGGGGTCTAATGGTTGTTGACATGTAAAGCAGAAACAGTGAACCAAGTTCAAAGTCTGTTTATGTTCACTTTATACTATTGCCCTTACAAAAGGCATGAATCCACTTCTCCCTACACACTGTTTCTTTGCCAAATATTTTAACAAAATATCTCATCACTGGCATGCCACAATGGTGGAGAAGAGAGCGGATGAGTGAACATTTGGTAAAACCACAATCCCATAATTACCTTTAATGCACAGGCAATAGCAACAAAAACGTCTTAACACAATAACAAAAAAGTTACCAGATTGTTGCCCAAGGGATAGCAAACGCAGTAGGGGAAGACCAGATATAAGATGGAGAGATGAGATAGAAAGGTTTGCTGGGAAGACATGGCAGAGGTTAGCACAGTCAGGGTCGACATGGAAGGAGCTGGGAAAGGCCTTTGTCCAGCAGTGGACTTATGATAGCAGCTGCTGCTGATATATATTGGTCATTTTCATACACATATATCCCCAATGCTTTCCGAAAGGTTGGAAAGCATTTGGCATGAATAGAGACATTCTGAAGAGCACCTTGCCAATGTGCCTAAAGCTTAAAGTATACAATGGCTGCATAATACCAGCCATGGATGTGAAACATGGAAATTAACCAAACGAGTTGAAAACCAACTAAGAATAGTGCAGAGAGCCATGGAAAGAGCAATGCTAGGGATAATTCTAAGAGAAAGAAAAAGATCAACATGGATGAGACAGAGGACTAGAGTGAAGGATATTATACAACTAATTAAGCAGAAAAAATGGAGATGGGCTGGTCACCTTGCAAGAAGACATGACAATAGATGGGACAAAAGACTAATCGACTGGTGTCCAAGGGACAGTAAACGCAGTAGGAAAAGACCAGACACAAGATGGAAGGACGAGATAGAAAAGTTTGCCGGTAAGACATGGCAGAGGTTAGCACAAGATAGGTTGTCATAGATGGGAATGGCCTCTGTACATAAATAATGTGGTCCCTAAGAAAAAGCTATAGAGCTAGCAGTATTGCTTTATTTTTTGTAACCTTACTCTAATTACTGTAGATCCAAATTACAAGCTGTAATATTATCAATTTATTTAAAACAATTGAAGGTGTTGTAATGAAATGAATTCAAAGCAGATGATGATGATGATGATGATGATGATGATATCCCCAATACACAAGCACAACAACAACATCTAGAAACATAACTGACTCACACAAGACACCTCTCTTCCGTGGTGTGCTTAACTTTGTTCCAATAAACCATTCCTCGATTGACATGGTATGGATTACCATCTTCAGTGCTTCAGCAGCCGTCGGCAGGAAAACCTGGTATAATAAATATCTTGGAAAGTGCCTTGAGGAAATTGTACTTTTCTCTCTTGGGTCTCGGAACCAAATCAGTCTCAAAGATGAGCAGAGGCAGGCTTATTTCTGGATGGCTGCTTCTGTTGATGCTTCGACCCAGTATGGAATAACATCATCAGGTTAACTAATGCCAATTTCTTGCCCAGTGCCTGCTCGGCTATTATCCATGTCTCTCCACAATCATTACGTACACATGTACGGCCTGAATGGATTTCTCACCCTGCAATAATCCAACCTTACTCTCTCTAAGCCACAACATCTTTCTTGTCTATCACTGATGAATATTGTCTTACAAGGGCCGGCCCTAGGGTTCCGGGCGCCCCAGGCAAGCTGAACTTCGATACCCAAAGTATAGTATTATCTTATTAGTAACTGTCAACCAAAACTGTCACCAAAACTGTCGAAATAGGTTTCTTCAGTTTTCAAGTCAGTCTGGCTGGCTATGTATATATCACTCGTACAGGCCACACTAATGGAGTTAGAGGGCTGAAAATTTCAACATTTACTCCATATTATGTCTAGAAAAAAGTTTTTTGTTTTTTAACCCCCTGCCAATAGGTTTTTAGTGGGGGGATTCAATTTACAATGTAAGTTAATGCTAAACTGATCCCCTGGTTTGTGCCTGCTTTTATTTTAAAAATTTGAAAAACTGTGAGAGAAGTAACTTATCCATTTGTCACCCCTATTTTTAATTGATCAACCCCAACACGGCATGCTGCCAAAAGATGTTGGTAACATGACAGTTTCTATTGAGTGACTAAGTTTATTTATCTTTTACGGTGAGAAAGATAAATATATTGGAATATATATGTAGGTACTATACTATTCTGTTTGATACTAAACATCAATAATTTAAATTGCAATGCATTAATTAAATGAGCTTGTTGTTGGTCATGAGAATTTCCTTTGCCAATTGTTTCTCTTGGTTTCACCATGACAGAAAGTATTTAACTTTCAGATATTCCTGAAAAATCTGACGGCTTTCATTCTGTTTTATTTATTCATTTTCCCATTTTTAATCACTGCTACCCATAACACTGGTTTATTGCTGGGTTTAGGTTATTCATGTCTTCTAACATGTATCTATGTATCCGGACTTCACCCAGCCCTAACCGTTTATAGTAGAAACTTGAAATTTTACACACACTCAATGAGTAGGGAAATATTTTTGGGTTTTTTTAAAAAATTCTCCCCCATAATAGGTTTTTAGATGGGGGTTCAATTTTCAATGTAAGTTTATGCTAAATTGGTGTTATGCTTGTTTTTTGAAAATTTGGACTTTTTTTAATGATCATAGCTCAATAAAAGGTGAGAGGAGTATCTTATTCATTGATCACCCCTTTTTCCAACTTTTTAATTGATCACCCCCAACACAGCATATATGGGTGGCAGTGATTCATAACTTCCCTTGGAATGCTGGTTCTATTTATATTTGGAAAGTTCTACTGCTTCACACATATGACAAGCTCCCCTTAGCCTTTGGCGCCCTGGGCAAATGCCAGTGTTGCCGATACCTAGGACCGGCTCTGTCTCTTACTCTATTCTTATTATAACACATTTCTTGATTGTTTCCTTCTTGTATTACTTGAATTAGGATAACTGATAACCATAAGCAAATATCTCAATAAACCATTCTTCTATAGCAGGGGTTGGGAACATGTGGCTCCGGAGCTCTCTCGAGTGGCTCTTAGGCACTTAGGCATTTGCATGTACTTAATTATGCCTTAAAACTGAATAGTCTACCTCAATGCTTCTTGAACTATTTCAATGTCATTCACCCTCAAGTCTTTATCACAAAACTTCACTCACCCGTGACAAAATTTCCTTATATTTTTGATCATTTTCATCCTATCCCTCCCTGTGTATCATTTTATACAGAATTCATTTTGTATCATGAACAAAAAACATTAATTAACTCATTTCTTAAGTGTTCATCTTATTCAAGTTTTTGAACACCCAAAAACAGGATTTTTCTAGTTTACATAAAATTAGTAAACAACAGTGTGTGAACTTAGAAACAATGTTTTTTCTTATCGTGTATGCTTACTACAAAAAATACTTTTTTAAGTACATAATAATATGAATATCTGAGTAAATCAAGCCATTCACCCTTTATTAACCCTTCTCATTTCATTCATCCCCCAAAATTAATTCATTCACCCTACGGTGAATCATTCCCCAGTTTAAGAAGGACCGGTCTACCTGATGATTGATAAATCAAAATTTTAAACATCTTTTTTCATATTTTCTATAGTTTTGAGAAGGGTCATTAATATTCAAATGGTTCTTCGGACGATTGAACTCCTTTTTATTATTTATGTTGTAAACATCAAAGAGGCAGCTCACATCAAAATGTCAACTAAATGCATTAGCCAGACAAGTGTTGATTTCAACCTGATGTGGCTTCCACTTCTCAACAAATCTAAACCCAACAAGACAAAGACACAGAAACACCCAGGTCATGTGCTATAAGGGTTATCCCCTTTAAACATAATTTATGTTTAACCCATCACACTCGGATTTTATACCTGAAGAAGGCCGAAGAATAGATCAGCCAAAACGTGTTTATAACACAAATAACAAGAAGGAGTTCAATTGTCAGAAGAACCATTTGAATCTTTTTTCATTTTAGGGAAGATTACTAATCTCATATAATGGTTTATTTATAATTTAGTGCCTAGAATTTACAACCTGATATCTTTCCTGATATCAACCCTTTAACCTGATGGAATTGAAGAACAATTTAAGGTGGAAATTAGCCAGAATAATTCATTAATTTTTTACTAGTTTTTCTTTCATCTCATATTGTTGCTTATTTATACCTAGTAGTAAATAGATGTAAGAATCTTAAGTTGTCCGAATTTCTTAGATGAAGCATTGTCATTATAGATAATTTTGACTAGTTTTTCTTATTTCTGTTGCTTTTTATTATACCAGTAGTATTAGATATAATAGTCTTTGAATTTCTTAGATGAAGCCTTGTCATTATTATTAATTTTTGACTAGTTTTTCTTTCATCTTATTTCTATTGCTTTTTTGCACCTAGTAGTTAGTAGATGTAATAGTATTAAGTTGTCTGAATTTCTTAGATGAGGCCTTGTCATTATTATTCATTTTTGACTCGTTTTCTTTCATCTTATTTCTATTGCTTTATACCTAGGAGTAGTATACTTAATTGTCTTAAGTTCTTCAAATTTCTTAGATAAATCATTGTCAATTATTAATTATTGACTAGTATTTCTTTTATCTTATTTTGTTGCTTGTTTACACCTAGTAGTAAGTAAATGTTAAAGACTTAAGTTGTCTGAATTTCTTAGATAAAGCATTGTCATTATTATTAATGAACTGTGATGTACAAATAATAAAAGATAGTAAAATTTGGATAAATTGCAGATATGTTTAATTTAAGATTTGTATTTAATGTGGCTCTTACTTAAAGTGTTTAAAATTAAATTAAAAGCCCTTTGAGTGTCAGAGAAATATCCTAGATCAGCAATTCTCAACAGGGGCCATATAGCATCCTTAGGGGCCCTGGCACATGGGACCATAGACTGAAATAATAATAAATGAATTTCTATCTATTTGTGTTGCATTGATGTTTGACAGGGGGCTCCTGGAACTTGAGAATAGCTCTTAAGGGGGTCGTGGCCAAAAATAGGTTGAATATGGCTGCCCTAGAGTGACCAGGGTTTTGTGATAATGAGCAAAGCCTAATAAAAACCTTGAAACAGTCTTGAGCCTTTGATTACTATCCCAGTTTCCTTGAGGTCAAATTTGGCTATTTCTGAACATGCCAAAAGATCTATAAAACACACACACACACACAAACACCCACACGCAGAATAACAAATTAATTATTCAGCCAAGCCGAAGGGGTTGTTGGGTCGACAAGGGGGTGGGGGTGGGGAGTGCCAACTTTTTGCCAAAGTAAGTTTTGTTTTCTAAAATAGAAATTCAATCATAGTCTATCTTTAAAATCTAATAATTTCTCGCCTCCGAGTTGTTAAGTGAGATGTAATTTAACAGTTGGATTGATTATCCACTTTGTTATCGTAGACTTTCTTTCATCTTGACACAAGACCAATCAATGAGTAATCCATTGCAAACATGGCATCAAGGAATGGCCGAAATCAATGCGTTTTTATTTAGGCACCAAATCGATCGATGCCAGTGCACTTTAGGCAATGAATCTTGTAACACATCTGCGCTTGATTGTTCTTCAGTGGAATGAAAGAGATGCCAGAATTCTTGAGATTGATTATTGAAGTTAACTAACATCGTACCTGGCTAATATTGATTGGGTGACAACTTGGGAATGTAAGATACAGGTTTCTCCCATTATCCGAAAGTAGAACATTCCTATGAAACCAAGAACTGTATAATTTAGGAATGGTTTGCAGGGTGTCTTTGCCTACAAAAAACTGTATAATAGGTTTAGGAAAGGTTTGCAGGATGTCTTTGCCTACAAAGAACTGTATAATAGGTTTAGGAAAGCTTTGAAGGATGTATTTGCCTACAAAGAATTGTATGATGGAAAAACTTTAGCAGTCAAGCATACTGTTGTGTTTCAAGCCAGCCACAGCAGATGATGGATCTTGACCATCGCAGTCGAGGCAGGCAGACATAGGAGAAGGTTATTTCAGGGGTCTGGGAACGCTGAACATTTTTTTGCATGTAAATTAATGGTAATTGCTTTTTCACTGTACAGCATTTGGAGGTGGTGGGGGGACCTGTACTAATGTAGGTCTTTCGTAAACTAACTAGCATTCCAAGGGAAATTATGAATCACTGCCACCCATATATGTATGCTGTGTTGGGGGTGATCAATTAAAAAGTTGGAAAAAGGGGTGATCAATGAATAAATTATTCCTCTCCTTTTGTTGGGCTGTGATCACTAAAAAAAAGTCTGATTTTTCAAAAAACAAGCTGGCACAAACTAGTGACCAATTTAGCATAAACTTACATTGCATGTTGAACACCGCTCTAAAAACCTATTATGGGGGGGAATTTTCAGAAAACAAAAAATCATTTTCCCTACTCATTGAGGGGAGTGTGATAGATAGATAGATACATATGTCAGAACACATGAATAACCTAAACCCAGCAATAAACCAGTGTTGTGGATAGTGGTGATTAACAATATTGTTGCTTAAATGCCAAAAAATTGGATAAAATCAATGACTATAAAAACAACAGCTTGCTCAGCTGAAACACTGCACCAAGTGTTTATATGCAGAAATTTTATTGTTACATCAGGTGTAGCTGAGGTGGAGGGGGGGGGGGCTTTTTGAAAACGTCCCTGGGCTCCCAATTGAAGGGGGCCTCCAAAAGCTTTATAAATAGTTCACCTACTGCATTTCTACAGGGGCCCCATCAAGGAGTCAAGCCCCCCCCCATCTCTAGCTATGCCTCTGGTTGTTACTCTCTCTGATGGTGTTGGCTGGTGCAGTTTGCAAGCCCTGCACCCCACTAGTGACAACAACACTGTTTCGTTGGTTTGACTCAGCCTAACTCCTTGCAGAAAGATCTCCCATCTTTCATCGTTTCTTAGGAGTCTTGAAAATTTAATAGGCAATCGTCAAAGGACTGAGGTGTAATTAATTATTTGAGCCATGGTATCACTAGAGGAAACTGTTTCAGGCAGGTTCCAACCGACTGTAGTGACCAATGTGACCACAAAGGAATCAAACAAATTGACTAGACAACATGAGATCAATAATTTTGTTTGCTCTAATGATTGGGGACGGGGGATGGTGTCTTTTGTGATCGACCAAAATTTATCCATGAAACAGCTAAACATCAAAGTCTAGATTGCACTTGTTTGTCTGGGTTAGTTGCAGTGGTATAGTACCAAAAAAAGAAGTGAGGGAATGCAGGGCAGCCTATTTTCAAGGGAGGGTGTGATTACTTTTAAGCCCGCCACCCTCTTGAAATTTAACCAATTTCAGAGATGTTTTGAGGCTGTATGGGATGAGTATTTGAACTAATTTTTCTTATGAGTGAATTGTTCAAATAGAGAATTTTAGTAGTATATACTTAGTGAAGGAATGCTGGTCCCCCCGCCCCCCAAATTTCCCACAACACTGGTTAGTGAGGCATTCAGTGGATAAAATGTGTTAAGTATTTTGAATTATTCCCCTTAGGCAGGAGAGTGCTTATCAACTTCCGGTAAGGGGGTGCTGGTGAACGAGCAGCCATATTGTTTTTAGGAGCTTGGAGAAAACACACGCGTGTGTTGACCGCGGTCATTGTAAATATGTATGAATAAACTGGATCTGTGTAAGTATATGTTTTGGTTGCATTTTTAATCTGTTAATATCTGTCATTATACCAACCTTAAAAAACATTCAGTACTTTGTGCCAGGTTAGTGAAGTTTGTTACAAGCAAGCAATCTTGTAAGAGTCAAATCTGGGCTAGAGGTTCATTTGGGGCATATACCACGCTAGCCCACGATGTCTTGGCAGGTGGGAGGAGATCTCTACATCTCTACATACAGAAGTTTGGAATGGCAGAGAAGACGGAAGATCCTGACTTCAAAGGCGACCCAGTAGCAAGCATAAGGGAACACCAGGATGCATCAAAAGGTGGTGACCAGCCAACTTGGAAAGGATACGGATCCTACCGAGTATCATCGTCTAAAGATATTGAATCTGAAGTAAAAGGATGAGAAAAAAATTGTTCAAGTGCTTTCCTTTGCAAAATCTGATATCTGAAATTGCCATGCTTCTCATAACAGAAATTTAAAGAGGAAAATTAATTTCAGTACTTTTACAGTACTTGGCACGGACAATTCTGGAGAGTTCTGTCAGAAAATATGATAAACATACCCCACCTGCCATTAAGTGAATCACTGTAGTATGTCCGGTAGCACTGACACAATTATACAAGATTACAAAAAGACACCCTCAATTATTTTTTTGAAAATATTTCCAAAAATCAAAAATTCTTTAAAAAAGGTTTTAAAATATTCCTGCGACCCCCAATAATCTTCATGGGAGGTGTCCCAAACCCAACTTTGAGAAGCCCTGCTTTATAATACTCTATCTAATAAAAAAATTACTGTCAACTTTGTGACCTGATTTTACCTGCTGGAAAATAGAAATTGTGTGTGTGTGTGTCTCTACTACTAAAGTGATATTCATCCAAAAATTTTTTTTTTTTCTCGCTAAAAAGTTTTAGAAAGTGTTTACAAGGTGTACTTATGTACATTTGCAAGGTTCTAAGTCAAAAGGTGCATCTGGTAGTGTTGACACAAGAATAAAAGAGTCCAAATAAAAAAAAGCTGTTAAGTAAGTATCATGAGTTATTCCCCTTAGGCAGAAGAGTTCTTATCCACTTCCGCTAAGGGGCACTATTTTACGTTCTGGTCAACAAGCAGCCATATTGCATTGTGTTATTAGTGGACCAGAGAGATCGAGAACACACGTGTGTGTATCGTGACCATGGTCATTGTTTGAATAAAGTACATATTCTGTTTGCATTTTTAATCTGTTAACATCTGTCATTAAACCAAGCTTGACACATGAATAAAAGAGTCCAAATAAAAAAAAGCAAAAATGCAAAAAAAATTAACAAAAATAAAAAAAGCTTTTTTAGAATATATCTAGTGGAGTACACATGCACATTTACAAGGTTCTAGGCCAAAAGGTGTGTTCGGTAGTGCTGACACAACAAAAACAACCAAAGAAGAATATCTCGCCACTTGACTAATTGTTCAGTCGGGTAGGTGATCATTGCTACAGTGATTCAATAATAATAATATTATCCCGATTTTCTTTATTAGATGAAGCATTGTCAACCATTATTCATTTTTGACAAGTTTTTTCTTTTATCTTAATTTTTGAAGCATTTCATTGCAACTACTCAGGCCATCAGTCCATGGCAGTGAGTGAACTGTGCAGATTGGAAATAAAGAATAATCTCTAGGTGAGACTCGAACTCACATCCCTTTTATCTCTAAAGAATAAGTTCTAGGTGAGACTCGAACTCACATCACTTTTGTCACTAAATATTAATATTTAAAAAGTTCTTAACAGTTATTACTGGATATCACAATTAAACTCAATCATTGAGATTTTATCACAAAATTCTCCACATTTTAATAATCTACAGAAGTTAGAATAATAATTAAATTTAAAAAAAAACTTGTTGTATTTATTTCACCAGTGATTAGGTTTATTTATTCAAAAAGATTGCATTGTTTGGAAATTCAAAGAAGAAAATTTTCTTGTATGTAAATGTTGGAGAATCAAACCATTCCAAAATATTTCAGTGACAATTCCCCAGAGGAATGAAATTTTGTTTATTTTGTTTACAAAAGTTGCAAAATAAACAGTCGAGTTGTCTGACATTGGAAATTTTATAACTGCAAAAGAAAGTAAAATATTACTTTGCGTGACAACTCCTTTGTTTTATTTGTTAAATTGTACTTTCGATTTATGTAGATCACTGAAAACAGTGATGATCAACGTCTCCTCACTTTTCTGCTGTAAGATTGATTTTGATGACAGGAAAATTCAGATTTTTTCAAAAATTGATATCTAGTTGAAGAGGTCTGGTTAGTCATGTGATCAATTAAAAAACTGGAAAATGGGGTGATCAATGAATAAGTTACTTCTCTCGCTTTTTGTTGGGAAGTGATCACAAACAAGTCCGAATTTTCAACAAAAAAGCATCAATGCTGCAAGACACAAATTAAGGGACCAATTTAACATAAACTTGTAAATTGAACCTCTCACAAAAAAACGAAGTTATTTTGGGGTGGAATTCTTTATAGAAAGCGTTTTTTCTAGAGATAATAAGGAGTAAATGTTAAAATTTTCAGCCTTCTATCTCCATCATTGTAGCCTGCATGCATGACACATAGATAGATAGATAGCCAGCCAGAATCACTTAAAAACTGAAGATGCCTATGTTGACAGTTTTGGTTGACGGGTTCTAAAAAGAAAAAGATCCTCCCCTCTCTCTTAGTTTCTGTCTATCTGTCTCTCTTTCTCTGTCTCTGTCTGTCTGTCTGTCTCTGTTTATTTGTCTCTCTCTCTGTCATTACAGTTTTATGGCTTTTTTTTTCTGTGGAGAAAATGATGAAAGCTGAAATTCCGGACTTTTGAAGAATTTTGAAAATTCCTGCCAGATGAAGATCTCAAGACGTAAATGGAGGACATGTCCGGAAAAATACGGATGTATGACAACCCTATAATACAGTGTTTAGAAGAACAATATTTCAAATCCATTAGTGGACAAATAATATTAAAATACATGTGGAAACAAATGTACCTTAACTGCTGTAAAAGAAAATCAAATCAAATAAATAAAAATAAATCTTTTGAAAAACTGAAGGGGAGTCTGAGAAATAATTGAAGCACTGTAGGATATTTGCTTGGAATTATTTTTTTCAACTCGAGCCTTAAGTACTTTTTGCATTGAACTTTTAAAATGCATATAAAACCTAGCATAAGTAACGCAGGAAGTATTTAGTCTATTTCTTTTAAAATGCTTCCTTGTTGGTCTCCACACAGTTTATGGTGCATCTTTCACAAAGGATTTTCAACTCTCCAAACAAAATTTAAATAAATGAGTGAACAAAAGTATGAAATAAAAGAGAATACATGATAGAAAAAAAATTATACTTAATATATATTTAATAAAGTGGCAATGCATTTGAATTTTCAGAGAAAAATTAATCCACGGACAAATTTGGGGAGGTAAAAATGAATTTCCTCTTTCATTGCTTTTTATATATTTTTCCGAATGTCTGAATTATTCCAAAATATGCAAAAAAAGGAAATTACATGTTTTGAAGGAAATAGGAACAAAGTAACATCACAGGATGTGAAAACTGTAAAAGAAATAAAAAATATATATACATATTCTTATTTATCTTTTATTTTTAGCTTCAAACAAGAAGATGCATTTAAAATACGAATTACAATTTCTTTTCTTACAACCTCCAACTTTGAAAGGAGATAAAGATTTTTAGCAACAAAAAAAATTGAAGCTAGCCTAACAGATCATTTCTACTGTAGTGAGTTCAATCTTCGATTTAAAAAAATGTTATGGTAGATTGTTATTTTTATGTGATTCATTATAATAGGTTATTAGTTTTATTATGTTATTTATTACGATAGAATATTAATTTTATGTTATTTTTATTAAGTTAGAAAATCACATTTTATATCTCTGATCAAAATGTAAATAAAATATTAGGTTGTTATATATTAAATGTTGTCTTTTGAATGATTAGATAAAGAATGACATAAACAACAAAAAAAGCAAATATCTAATCAAAATATGACCTATTTGAAACAATAACCTTTTTCCAATGATCCTCTAATGATAATATGCTAACTCTATACAATTCTTTAGGTTTAGTGGTCAAAAACTCTGTAAAAGCACGAATTATGGTTTGACTTTTATCGCGGATATGAAGTTCAAAATGCTTGAAAAGATGATAATCTGTTGAAGATATGTATAAGAAGGATGCTGCAAGACCTCATATCCCAATTCTCTCAGCTTAGACGCAGTCAGCTGAGAGGTGTGGTGTCTGGAACTGTCATGGAGCATTTCATTCAGTTCATGTGGAACCCATATTTCCATTTTTTAAAACCTTTCTTATTGCCTTGAGATGACATGATATAAATTCATCGAACCAATGCTGAACATTTCACAATCAGAAATCAGAAATTTATTCAACTTAAATACACAATTGTACAGGTATAAAAGAAGGGAAAAAATCCCCCAAAACATGTATTATTGGAGTAAGATAAACAACCAAAAAATACAGTAAACAACTTACAAATTCAGAAAAGTTACCCTGTAAAAATAATTTATACCTTTGGAGAGACTCAGCCTTCTACTACTAAACTAACTAACATCATCCAATTAGATCTCAATTGCTGGCTGTTTATTCTGTTTCTTCCATATATTATTTTGTATTTATATTGTTAATATAATTTTGTTAAAAAAGAAGGATACTAACTAAATTAAAAAGATCTAATATAGATTAAGGATAGATTTATATTCTTATAGATTTAAGGACCTATAGGTAGATACTTGGTACTTTGAAATTATAAATTGTATAATAGTATTTGGTTGGATTCTTTTACAAGAAAGAGATACACGTATGCAACATGCTGGCATTCTCTGGTCGCAGCCTGCAAGCAAAGAATTGAATTTGGCCAGTGGTGACCTCAAAAACAGAAATATACAATATATATAAAAAATAAAATAAAATAAAAATCTTTAAAAAATGAATAGTAAAACAAAAAAATGAATAGTATGTATTTCATGGATGGGTGGCTCAAAATTTGGAAAGGACTGGAAGGAAGCAACCATGTGCAAAGAAACAAGAGAAAAGAACTACAGTAATGAATTTGTTGACAAAAGATTAATGACTTTAAAATATCTAACATAGTGTTAATTCATTCATTCTTCAAAATCTGTTAAATTTATTCAAATGGTTCTTCGGATGATTGAACTCCTTCTTGTTATTTGTGTTGTAAACACGTTTCGGCCGATCCATTCTTCGGCCTTCTTCAGGTGTAAAATCCGAGTGTGATGGGTTAAACAGAAGTTATGTTTGAACGTTGGTAACCCTTATAGCACATGGCCTGGGTGTTTCTGTGTCTTTGTCCTCATTTTCAGACATTCACATACTCTCTGTTATCTGCTAAGTAAGGTTGCCCCAACTCGGGACCCCAAGCTGGTGAACAACTGTGTTTACGTCATCCCTTGTAAATGTGGTATTATCTACACTGGAGAAACGGGCCACCCCCTCAAGGTCAGACTTGATGAACACAAGAAAGCCATAATCAGGGGCGAGATAGATAAATCTGCTATGGTCTACCACATCTGGAGAGAGAACGGCGAGCATCTTCCTCTTTTGGAGGAAGTCCAGATTATTGACAGAGAACGTTGTTGGAAACAGAGAAAAATCAAAGAGGCAGCTCACATCATCATGTCGACTAAATGCATTAGCCAGACATGTGCGGATTTCAACCCAATGTGGCTTCCACTTCTCAACAAATCTAAACCCGACAAGACAAAGACACAGAAACACCCGGAAGAATGGATCGGCTGAAATGTCATGTTTACAACACAAATAACAAGAAGGAGTTCAATCGACCGAAGAACAATCTGAATATTAATGACCTTTCTCAAAACTATAGAAAATATCTGTTAAATTTAATTTGAAAGATATTACTGATGTACAATTTTGTCTGGCAGATTATTATATTGAATTGGTACATAAAACCTGAAAGAATCCCTATGAACCTAGGTCTTATGCCCCTTATCCTCCCATATATGATTGTTTCTGCTACCACTAGTATTGATATTATTGAATTTCATTTTTTAATGTGAATGCTTCACAAAGATAGTTAGGAGCATAACCATGTAATACTTTATACATTACGGTCAAACAATGTAAATCTCTGTATTGTTTCATGGTTAGCCAACCAAGTCTATCTTGCAGTTCAATATAGTTGCAAGATTCAGACCTTCTGATGTTGAAAATAAAACAGCAGGACATGTCCTGATTTTGGAGATTTCTTTCTGTAAATACAAGTTAATATTTAGGTACACTGAATCACAGTAGTTGAACCTGGAGAGAACAATGGACTCACATAATAAATGCTTTGATTTAGTGTTTAATAATCGCTTAAATCTAGACAGATTTTTAAAAGAAAATACAGCTTTGCTTATATTTAAATTTACATATTTTTCCAATGTTAAGTATTTTGAGTTATTCCCCTTAGGCAGGCGAGTTCTTATCAACTTCCACTAGGGGGCGCTGTTTTACATTCTGGTAAACAAGCAGCCATATTGGCATTGTGTTTTTAGTAGATAAGAGAGATCGAGAACACACGTGTGTGTGTGTCGTGACCGTGGACATTATTTGAATAAAGGACCTATAAGTATGTAATCTTTTGTTGCATTTTTAATCTATTAATATCTGTTGTTAAACCAAGCTTACATCCAAGATAATACTTCTCCAAGATAGTACTTCGTCAAAAGTAATGCCAAGATTTTTTGCTTATCTTATTCTTTTAAATTTTGCACCATCAATCACCAGATATGTTAGAGTAATATTCTCGAGCTTCTTAAGAGCTGGTTTACTTCCTATAAACATAAATCTACTTTTACCTGCATTTAAATTTAAAAAGTTGTCATCACAATAGTCTGTAACTTTGGTTAAAACATTATTAGCTCTAACAATAGTTTGATTTATTTCGTCTATGCCAGACCCGAACAACAAATCTGTGTCATCAGCGCACTGATGATACGACCTGTCCCATATATGCCATCTTATATCAGACACCAGAATAGTAAATAATAATGGTCCAAGGATTGATCTTTGTGGCACACCATTTTCAATATGGATCCATTTTGATTTTTGTTCACAATCACAATTACTCTCTAATACCTATTGGACAAGTAAGAGTTTATCCACAGGCAGGTTTTGTGCTGAAAACCGAAAATGTTTCATTTTTCATTTAAAATCCTGTGGTTGACAGTGTTGAAAGTTTTGAAAAATCTAGGAATATCAATAGAGTAATGTCTGAATCGTCAATAGTATATCAATTTTGAGTACAGCTGTCATAGTAGTATGCTTTCTCCTGTAGGCAGACTGATAAGGATCAAGAAGACAATATTTTTGGAGATAGGCAACAATCTGTATATTTGCAGCCTTCTCCAAGATGTCCAAGAAAGTAGGAAGCAAGCTAATGGGTCTAAAATCACTTCCTTGCAGTGGTACATCACATTTAGGAATGGGTTTTATTAAAGCTCTCTTCAATCTTTCTGGAAACCTACCAAGTTCAAAGGATACATTTATAATACGTGTAAGTATGGTGGAAATATGAGGTAACAACATATTTATAGTTGAAATATTAATGTGGCGAAGAAGAATGTAACAACTTACCTCGGCAATCAAAGCAACTACGGATGGCATGTGCTGTCTGTAGAAAAAGAAGAAAAAAAAGTGCAAAAACGAATAGACAGATATGTATGCTAATTCTTGTTCTTCTGGCCAATCATAAATGTCCCTGGGCTATAAAAAGCCATTGCTTTTTCAGAGACGGGGAAGGTTTGAGCTCAGTTGGCTACTTGCAAAATGAGGTCTGCGTCCAATTGGATTTGTTTGTGACTTTGGATTTGTGACCCCTGTTTTGGACTTTGGATATGTGTCCCCTGTTTTTGACTTTGGATTTGTGACCTCTGTTAATGACTATGGATTTGTGACCCCTGTTTGTGACTTTGGATTGTGACCCCTGTTTTAGACTTTGCATGTATGACCTGTTTTGTGACTTTGGATTTGTGACCCCTGTTTTAGACTTTGCATTTGTGACCCATTTTGTGACTTTGGATTGTGACCCCTGCTTTGACCCTTTAATCATCAGTCTTTTATTTTAAACCTACCACAATCATCCACCCCATTGGATTTGCATTTAATAGACTTTACAGTTTAGTACCAGCGAATCTTAAGTGGTTTAAGTATTCTCCATCTATGTTTATTGCCATACCCTCCCAATCAGTTTTCCAAAAGATGCTTTCAAGGCATGCTGTAAATAGTTTAGGTGATACTGTATCCCCTTGTCTTACTCCTTTTGCTATCTTTATCTTGTTTGTATCTTTATGTGTTCTAATTATTGCAGTGCCATTTTTGTATATGTTTTGGATGATTTGTATGTAATTCTTGTTAACACCTTGTTCTCGCATTGAGTTGAAGACTGCTGGGTGTTCTACCAAGTCAAATGCTTTCTCATAATCTACAAAGGCCAAACAGATTAGTTTGTTGTGTTCTAAGGACATTGCGATTAGTTGATTTATTGCATGTAGGCGATCTATTGTTGAGTAGCCGCTCCTGAAGCCGGCCTGCACGCCTGGTTGATTTTCGTCTAGAGTGACTGTTAATCTGTTTGTGAGTATTTTTGTGAATAGTTTATATATGTTAGATAATAGTGTAATAGGGTGGTAGTAGCCAAGGTCACTCTTATTTCCTCCTGTGGAGTATTTAAGTTTTTAGGAACTTTTCTTTCTCTTATGCATTGTGTGAATAGCTGTGCTAGTCCTTTTTTGTGCAAGATCTCTGCTGATGATGTTTCCATGACGTCGAAGGCATCCAAAGAATTACAAATATGGTAACTGATCTAAATAGGGAAAGTAAAAAAGTAGGATTAAAGATGAACAGAACAAAGACAAAAGTAATGTTCAATGAGAAGGTCCCCAAAAAGGTCATAAAGATAGAGGGAGAGGCTCTAGAGGAGGTTGACGAATACATCTACCTAGAACAGGTAATGAAGTTAGAGAAAGACCATGACAGCGAAATAAAATGACGCATAACGATAGGTTGGAAAGCATTCAGTATGAATAGAGACATTTTGAAGAGCACCTGCCCAATGTGCTTAAAGCATAAAGTATACAATGGTTGCATAATACCAGCCATGACTTACAGATGCAAAACATGGAAATTAACAAAACAAGCTGAAAACTAACTTAGAATAGCACCAGAGAGCCATGGAAAGAGCAATGCTAGGGATAACTCTAAGAGATAGAAAAAGTTCAACATGGATCAGAGGTAGGACTAAAGTGAAAGATATTATATAAATAATTAAGCAACAAAAATGGAGATGGGCTGGACACAACTGTTCTTTTTTTATCAGCCATCATAAGAATCAACAAAGGTGCTTGCAAACACCATATAAAAAAGCACAGGAAAAGAAATCAGTTAATCCACATGGCAGACTGGCTCAGAATAGTGCCGACTTGTGACACCTAGTGGCACAATGTACAACTATGTCCAGTTTGTACGCCACATTCGAATTCCGTTTTATTGTTGGTACCCCATGTAAGCTTATATGTGATTGCCCGGTTGTGAGTTCAATCCCTGGGTTGGGTAGTGAAAAAAAGTCATATACTCTGGTTCAGTGGAAGAGGCAGACAAGTGACATCGCAAAGACAAATTAACTAGGAAGAATTAACTGATATAAGATATCCTCTGGCATGGACAGCAGAATGAGAACAATAGAGGGTTCTGTTTGAAATTCCCAGTAGGTTACCACCCGAAGAAGGCTGAAAGGGTACAACAGCCAAAACTTTGTGACTATAACGATCAAGATGAGGACACTTGTCAGAGTAAATCAGTTTTCATTGTTTTTAATGAGGTTAACAAGTCAATATTTTTTGGGGAAAAAAAATATATAATCAAGTAATTTAAGTATTTACAAACAATAAAGAAACCTTCTAACTTGATTTCATCCTATACTCAAACAGCATAATGGTGGCCTAATGGATACGTCAATCTCCAGGTTGCATGTTCGAATCACAGCAGGATTCACTTACTTTTATATATCTGTTTGCCTTAGCGTGACCACTGACGAAAAACCAACAAACAAACAAACAAACATTACATTATACGAGTGGCTGCGCATGATAAGTGCCCAACATACCATTTTTAAAAAGTTGATATTTCCGTTATTTTTAGAGCTACAATGCTCATTTACTTTACTCTGAACACTCTATGAATCATAATACAGAGTGTTCAAGCTACAAAATAAAATAAAAACTGAGCATCGTAGCTCTAAAAACCATGTAAATATCAACTTTTTAAATATGGTGTGTTGGGCACTTATCATGCACAGCTACTCATATGCCCAAGCGGGCTACTATAAAGGTGATGATGAAAACAAGGTGAGTAAGTAATTTTTTCATCGTCAAATCCTCAATCTTTTCAGTAACACCTATTATTTGTCAGACAAAACAAAGGCTGCATTTTTTGAGCGCTCATTAACCTATAAGAACCCACTGTGACACCGGTGTCACATACAATTTAATTGATCTGCATAGACTCTTATATAATATTATATTTTATCCTTGATTTTAACTCATGAAGTGTACTAAGTGACATCTAATGGTGCAATCATATGACTGTGTTTTCAATTTGCCTACCCAGAATCCCACATAATGTTCCTTCAAGTAAAAATGGGTCTGGGTTCTTATGGGTTATGGGGTAAGCCGATTCCCAATGCTTTTAATTGGTCTTAGGCCAAGTGCTAACTTGTATAGAGTGATGGACTGGAATATCAATCCGGTCAGCACCGGATTCACAAAAGATTATCACTGCCACTAGTTTCAAATTTCAGCAATCCAATATTTTTTAACAGACGTGGATTTAAATTTTTTATTTTGGAATCTGACAGATTCGGATATCTGATTTTTTGTGAATCCAGTGCTGGATATCCAACAAGATATTCCGGTACATCACTACTTGTATATAATAGATATTTTCTATAGTGTGGCTTCCACTTCTCAACAAACCTAAACCCGACAAGACAAAGTCACAGAAACAACCGGGCCATGTGCTATAAGGGTTATCCCCTTTAAACATAACTTCTGTTTAACCCATCACACTCAGATTTTCCACCTGAAGAAGGCCGAAGAATGGATCAGCCGAAACGTTGTGTTTACAACATAAATAATAAGAAGGAGTTAAATCGTCTGAAGAACCATTTGAATCTTTTTTTCATTTTAGGGAAGATTACTCATCTCATATAATGGTTTATTTATATTTTGGTGCATAGAATTTACAACCTGATATCTTTCCTGATACCAACCCTTTAACCTGATGCAATTGAAGAACAATTTAAGGTGGAAATTAGCCAGAATAATTCATTAATTTTTGACTAGTTTATCTTTCATCTCATTTTGTTGCTTATTTATACCTAGTAGTAAATAGATGTAAGAATCTTACGTTGTCTGAATTTCTTGGAGGAAGCATTGTCATTATTGATAATTTTGACTAGTTTTTCTTTTATCTTAGTTCAAGGAGTTCAATCGTCCAAAGAACCATTTTAATTGTATATAATAGTCTAAATTCGAATAAGTACCATATTTGACAGTATGTAAGACCCATCTTTTCCCCCTAAAATGGCTCAAAAGCTAAACGTAACCATCATTGAACATCCTTGCGTTGGACAGAAGGTGGAGTTAAAAAACTGGGTGATAAATGAGAAGAATTCAGTGAAATGCATCTTTTTTCTTAATATCCCCTGCTGCAAAAGGAGGGGAGGTCTTATATGCCATCGAATACGATAGTTAAAGCATCTGATTCCCAATGGTTGATGTAACCTTTTAACTGGTGCTAACCCAAGCGGTATAAACTGGAATGAGTAGTTAAATCATATGATTTGAGTGATGCTCACTCCTAATTTCATGGTAGATAGCTGGTGCCTTTAGGTCGCCTGGGTTCGGTGCTTACAAGTGTCCATTTCAGTTACTCATTTATATGCAACACGGACAACAAATCATGCCAATATCATTGTTGATACAACACAGTAGATTTATTCCCAGCCATATTATGGACGTGTCACTCTACAAATAACAGAAAAGCTGGCTGCCTATAACTTATTACTTTATATAATTCAATAGCATTGTGTACGTAGACTTTTTTTTTCACACGTACATCTTTTAAATCGATGGACGCTAAAGTTGGCAAACTTACTTCAGGGTTCCCCAGTGACCACTCAAATCTGCTCAGGGTTTGGCAACGGAAACGTATTGTAAAATAAAATTTTTGACTGGGGCGACTCGGAGGCAACTCACATTCGCCGAGCTTCTTTGTGATGGTAAGTAAATAGCGAGATCTTGGAAACTAGCAAAGAACACGTCTGCTTAGTCACTCATTAGAAACCGTCACATAACCAATATCTTTTGGCAGCATGCTGTGTTGGGGGTGATTAATGAATAAGTTACTTCTCTCGCCTATTTGGGGGTTGTGATCACTAACAAAGTCTGAATTTAAAAAACAAAAAACTTTTTTCTAGATATAATAAGGAGTAAATGTTTAAATTTTCAGCTCTCCAGCTCAATTGGTCCATATAGTCAGCCAGCCAGACTCACTTAAAAACGATGAAACCTTTGTTGACAGTTTTCAATGACCGTTTCTAATAGTTCGAGAAAATCATAGAGGAATAATCAATTGGCTTCCAAGTTTATAAAGTGTCAATTAATTCTTTGTTTTGTCATTTCATTTTATTAGGTTGTTATGTCGGGGGATTTTTGTTTTGTTTTTTTGACATCCAAGAGAATAATGTTAAAAGTGAAAGATTTACTAATGTAATTGCATCTTTGGTAGATTCAGTGTAAATACAGATATAATTTGTTATTATTGGAGGATTTTTGAGCCCTTGACAACATTGGCATCTACCCAAGAAAGGTAGACCAATTTTCAAATTAGGACATAATGTTGCTCAAGCTGCTGATGATATCAACAAAGCATTTGGAGTGAACAGTACTTGTACATCACACTTCATAAGCATTGCCATTTCTTCATCATTTTTTAAAACCATGATTCATTTGACTGTTATGTCTAGATAAGGTAATCATTTGAGGGTTTTCATCATCATCATCAGCCGTCATGAGTCCACGTGCTGGACATCTCCTTCCATGACGAACTAGATTGTGCTAATCTCTACCACGTATTACTGGCAAACTTTTCTATCTTATCCCACTGCATTTACTGTCCCATGAGCACCAATCAGTTAGTCTTTT
>VCCN01004703.1:1073549-1095124 GCA_006491835.1 Architeuthis dux
AAAAAGGTCTTATCCAGCGTAGACAGGTACCTCACATTGGCAAGGTGCTCTTCAGAATGTCTCTATTCATACCAAATGCTTTCCAACCTATCATTATGTGTCATTTTATTTCCTTCTCTAGCTTTATTACCTGACCTAGGTAGATGTATTCATCGACCGCTTCTAGAATCTCACCTTCTATCTTTATGACCTTTTTGGGGAGAAATTATATTGAACTTTTGCATGGAATTAACTGGAATTAACCAGGGAATCCTAATTTTCCAATAGTTGTCTTTTCACCCACCCTGTATGTATGATATATTTATATATGAATTTATCTATGTATATTTTGCATAGAATTCGAGACAGCCAGGACCACAAGCTTTGAGGCAAAAAGGCCTGCTTCTCCCACATCAGCATTCCTGGCCACCTGAGAGCCTGGAACAATCATTGAAAACCCTCCCAAATCTCTGTTTGTGAAGCCAAGCCACAGATGTTGCTCTCAATAAATTATTGAGAAGCAATAATGTTTTCCTCACGAGCGCAGCAAAGATATATTGACATTGTTGGTCTGTGACAAAATTTCATCTTATGGATACAAGGATGATAAAGGTATATTTGAATGAAAGTGTTTTTGATACAATATGGATAAGAATGTTGCAGAGAAATCTAATAAATATAACGATTTTATTAAATGTTTATGACAAGAAGAATCATCGAAAATATAAGAATTAGAAACCGTCAACCAAAATTGTCAACATAGGTTTCTTCAGTTTTTTTGCTATGTATGTATGCATCATGCATACAGGTCGTATTAATGGAGCTAGAGGGCTGAAAATTTAAACATTCACTCCTTATTACGTCTAGAAAAAAATGTTTTGTTTTTGTTTTTTGATCGCACTCCTGAATAGGGTTTTAGTGAGGAGGGGGAGGTCATTTTGAAATGTAAGTTTATGCTAAATTGATTCCTTAGTTTGTATCTGACAGTGTTTATGCTGGCTTTTTTTTAGTGATCACTGCCCAACAAAAGGTGAGAAAAGCAACTTATTTATTGATCATCACATTTTCCAATTTTTTAATTGATCACCCACAACAAATCATGCTGCCAAAAGACGTTGGTCATGTGACGGTTTCTATTGAGTGACTAACCAGACTTGTTGCTTATTTTTCTTGGTACAGCATTACCTGTGGTATAACACTCTTCCCCTGGCTTTATTATTGCCTTGGTGTTGAAGGTACTGGATATATCCACAACCACATGTTAACCAATCTAAATAGGGAAAGTAAAAAAGTAGGCTTAAAGATGAACAGAACAAAGACAAAAGTAATGTTTAATGATAAAGTCCCCAAAAAGGTCATAAAAATAGAAGTAGAGACCCTAGAAGAAGTTGATGAATACATCTACCTAGGACAGGTAATAAAGTTAGAGAAAGACCATGACTGCGAAATAAAACAATGCATAACGATAGGTTGGAAAGCATTTGGCATGAATAGAGACATTCTGAAGAGCACCTTGCCAATGTGCCTAAAGCATAAAGTATATAACGGCTGCATAATACCAGCCATGACTTACGGATGCGAAACATGGAAACCATCCAAACGAGCTGAAAATCAATTCAGAATAGCGCAGAGAGCCATGGAAAGAGCAATGCTATGAGTAATTAGTTGGGCAGAATAGGATCTTCAACCTTGTTTGGCAATCAGTCTATGAGACGGACTACTCTGAATTGTAATGAAAATATGCCATCTCTATAAAATTCTTTAGGTTTAGTGGTCACAAATTCAGTAGAAAACACAAATTATGTCTTCCCTATTATTGAACCTGTTATCACGGATATGAAGTTCAAAATACTTGAAAAGATGATAATCTGTAAGATAATCTGTCTGGTGAATATGAAGGATGCTGCAAGACATCATATCCCAATTCTCTAAGCTAAAAACAGTAAGCTGAGAGGTGTTGGGTGTGGCACTGTCATGGTGCATGTGGGGCCCATTTTTTCAACTTTTTAACCAGTTACCTTGAGATGACATGACATGATATGGTCTCTGTTGAAGTCCTAAAGTCTCCAGAAAGTGCTCAAATCGGTAATCGCGGGTCATTGTCCACCCCTGTCAATTCTTCAGCATTGGGCCTCCTTCCAGGTTTATTATTGGTATCCATATTTCTAGACCTGAACCTAATGTACCAATGCTGAACAGTTCACACTGTAGTAATGTTCACACCAAATTCTTTGTTGACATAATCAGCAGCTTGAGCAGCAATATGTCCTGATTTGAAATTGTATTTGAAAATTTGTCTAACTTTTTGGGTAGACAGCATTGTTGTTAAGGGCCCAAAAATCTCCAATAATAGCAAATTATTTCTCTATTTACATTGAATCTGCAAGAAATTCAGTTAGATTTGTAAATCTTTTAATTTTAGCATTATTCTCTATGATGAAAATGAAGACATTTCATGTGTAATAACCTTATACTTGCATTCTCAGAAAGAATCATCTTACGGCAACATCTTCGGGGTCGAATTCAACATTGATGGGGCCAGGTGCATAGCATTTCTTTGGGGTCCTTCTATTTTTGTATTTAACCATTATTTTAAAAAGAAATCAAAACAAAAATGAAATATTAGTAAAATTATGATATTTAATTTAACGTTAAGTCCTTTATGGATCAATAATCTATCTCTGTGTAGCATAATAAATCTTTAAACAAATTGCGACATTGAAAAATATTGGAAATAAGAAATCTTTTTAAAGACATATTGGGGGTGTGGGGGCTCCTAAAATCTTGAGGCCCTATGCAGCTGCACTTTTTGCACAGCTGTTTGTATGGCCCTGATCGAAATAATCATGATTCCAGATCTTAACCTATTGAACCAATGCTGAACAGTTAGCACTGTATTAGTGTTCACTCCTAATGCTTTATTGACAACATTATCAGCAGCTTGAGCAGCGTCATGGTCTAATTTGAAATTGTACTTGAAAATTAGTCTAACTTCTTGGATAGACACTGTTGTTGTTAAGAGCTCAAAATCCTATATTGAATCAACAAAAAAGTGCAATTAGATTTGTAAATCTTTCACTTTTAGCATTATTCTCTATGATATAAAAAAAAGAAGATATTTCATGTGTAGCAACCAAATACTTGAATTCTTAAGAGGAATAATATTAAGGTATCATCTTCATGGCCTTCTTTTCAAAATAATCAATCACAAACTGTTGAAGACCTTTTTGTGCCATTTCAGTCTTGTGGTATAAACACCAATCAATATTCAGATTGATTTTAGGTCCACAATTTTTAATCTTGGATAATGTACCACATGACCTTGTCCAGATCAAATAAACAGAAGCCTATACAGTTGTTTGCAATTCAAAAATATCTATTGACAACCTTATTGAATTAGGCTTAGTGGCTTTTATCGTCCCTGCATGTTTTGCTGTGATCAAAGGGCTCCAATTGAGGTGCAGATATTTAATGCTTTTTTTGTCAATTGGAACACTTGGTGAACTTCCATTAATTTAAGGAAGGGGGAAAAAGGATGAAATCAGAAACCGTCAACCAAATCTGTCACCATAGGTTTCTTCAGTTTTCAAGTTGGTCTGGCTATGTATGTATGTATGTATGTGTTGTGCATACAGACTGCACCAATCGAGCTAGAGAGCTGAAAATTTAAACATTATACCTTATTATATCTAGAAAAAACGTTTTTTAGTTTTTTTAAATTTCCCCCCAAATAGGTTTACAATGTAAGTTTATACTAAATTGGTCTCTTAGTTTGTGTCCTGCAATGTCCACCCTTGTTTTTTGAAAATTCAGACTTTATTAGTGATCACAACAAAAGGCAAGAGAAATAACATATTCATTGATCACCCCTTTTTCCAATTTTTCTATTGCTCACCCCCAACAACGCAGGCTGCAAAAGTTTTTTTTAGTGGGGTAGGGTGGGTTCAATTTGCAATGTAAGTTTATGCTAAATACATGCTTGTTTTTTTGAAAATTAAAACTGTTTTAGTGATCACTGCCCACCAAAGGTCGAGAGAAGTAACTTATTCTTTGATCAGCCCTTTTTCCAATTTTTTAATTGATCACCTCAACGTGGCATGCTGCCAAAAGACACTGGTCTTATTCCATAGGTTTCTTCAGTTTTTAAGTTGGTGTGGCTGGCTAACTATCTATTGCGTACAGGCCACACCAATGGAGCTAGAAGGCTGAAAATTTAAACATTTACGTTTTTATGTTTTTATAAAATATCCTCCCTAAATAGATTTTTAGTGAGTGGTACAATTTGCAATGTAAGTTTATGCTAAATTGATACCTTTTGTTGTGTCCAGAAGCATTCTCAAAATTCGGACCAACAAAAGGCAAGAGACGTAACTTATTCAATGATCACCCATTTTTCCAATTTTTTAATTGATCACCCCAACATGGCATGCTGCCAAAAGACATTGGTCACTTGACAGTTTCTATTGAGTGAATAACCAGACCTGTTCCTTTTGTGAACAAGTCTTTGATTCAACTCTTTACATTCTTCATCATAGATTTTAGATGCAGAGAGTTCAATAATTAATATGCAAATGTAACCAGTTCTCAATGCAATAAAAGTGTTTTTGAATTCATTCAGAATTTCATTGGTTTACATTAATAAACACCAAAATTAAATATATAAACTTGCCAATTTTGGCTTCAGTTTAAAAATATCTCTCAGAACAAATTCAATCATACTGTTCAGGAAAATCAAAAAATAATATTAAATATTTATTTATAATCCCTTTTCTCTGAATTAGTATCCATGAATATTTAACCCTTTGCAGGGCACCCCTAAAACTATTTTAGATATCAAAACAACTTTTTTGTATGTTAAAATATACCTAATTACAAGATATTTTCAATTGCAAGTTTTCTGAAATTTTTCTGTTTATGGGGTCAAAACCGCCTCCGATGAAGTGATCATATATGGTGCCTCGCCCAAAAAGTGACCAAAAATGGAAAATATAAAAAATTAAAAATTAAAGTAGAAAGTTAAATAAAACATAGAATTAAAGAATAATGTTCAATATAATGAATAGATACAAAAAATTGATCTTGACAAATGTTTGTTGTGTGGATGTGAGGGAATCCGACAGAATAGCATTGACCCCTCCAAGAAGAGTCACCCCCTCCCTCACAGACCACAGATTCTTAACACCCCAGTACCCTCCACCACCACACATTGATCCCTCCTAGAAAATTCGCTCCCTCCTCACACACATACAAACCAGACATTTTTGGCATAAAAACACACGAAATACAGTCTCAGCCACCACACGCAAGATGAAAGACAACAGCGCCACACCACACACATCTAGGATCACTCACTGCACGCCACACAGATAATTGCGGGACTCTGCCATGTTCAACTTTCTTCTGAAGACGTCGCTCACCGCGACGAAATGCATAAATATTTATCCTCGTGATAATAAACATGTTTGAGATGTAACAAGCTTTTCTCACTCTTTTTCCTTTTTCACATTGTCTAACCATATCCACCATATTGACAACTAAAACAACACTGGGTTGATTTTAAAATGTTATTGTGCAGGCCAAAAACAGGCTATTATAATGGGGTGTGGTATGCCTCAAAACAGTTTCTATCTTTGTTCAAGCACAAGTGTACTTTGCAAAGCTTACAGGCCACATTGGTGTGGATTATGTTGTCTTTATGGCTACAATATTTGCATGTGGCAGGTAATCCTATATAGTCACTTGCCTGATAAAGGGCTAATACATTTCTATAATAACTCTCTGTCATTAACTTCTGCATTAATTCCTGACCACTGTTAATACATTTTTCCTGATTTTCAATACATTTCTATATTAAAATCATTAGCATTTTATTTCTATAGCAAAATTATTTACAACAAAATTCTATTATGAAAACATAAGCAGTGGATTTACATTATATATTAGATAGCATTGTTCTCTCAGTAATGTTTTATTAATTATGTACTGGAGGCCGTAATTCATTTGGTAAAGATATCTGTGTTTCTCTGGAGTTTGAGTGGTAGCTTCACATTCTTTTACTTACTTTAAGACTTAGTTCACTACTTGAAACAGAAAAAAGTCTCACTGTTCATTACATAGACCCCCATATTATAATGACCCCCAGGAAACATCACCGATGATGTGTCCAGGTGCTTCACAAGGTGATATATGGGTAAAAGCTGAGATCATACTGTAATATAAGATGATATACTTTTACTGGGTTTTTTTACTTTCTTCAAAGGAAAAAAAATACTTTTTGAAGTTTAAGTCCGTCAGAGCAGCGTATGAGGTATGAGGAAAAGTATTATTTATTTTTTATTCAACTACCTTCAGATATTTTTTACTTTTTTCAAGCATCGATCTATTATACAGGTGAAAAATCTTTTGTTTTGGATTGAGATCTAATTCTTTTTCTCTATAATGAATACCTGAAAAAGTAATTTGTTTTTCACAAAAGATCTGAAATCTGAAGAAGAAGAAGAAGAAGAAGAAGAAGAAGAAGAAGAAGAAGAAGAAGAAAATAGAAATGTTCAAGATTATGCGTGGTTTAGAAGTAGTAAACCCTGATGTATTTTTTACTAGAAGTAGGGTACAAGGGACTGAGAGGCCACACATTTACGGTAGAAGCAATAGAGTGGTGGGACTTTGGAATAGATTACCAGAATATGTAGTGCCATCAATAGATTTAAATGATTTTAAGAAGAATTATGATGTTTATTACACCCCCACAAAGGTTTAAGGCCCTAAACATTGTGTAAATATGATTGTTATGATGTGTGCTTGTATATACAATTTGTATACTTTTTTTTCACACTAATATAAAATGTTCTTATGTTCTAAATAATAATAATACTAATAATAATGGCATGTCTTATATAAAAGTGAGAAACTGGTTCTGGAGATATTCAATATTGGCTGGATACTTTTTGGACAGACCTTGTATAATGAAACTTTTGACAAATTAAAAATTAAAAGAAATGTTAGCATCTAAATCCTTTTACTTTTGCTATTTCTATTGTAAAATAAACAGGTCTGGTTAGTCATGTGACCAATGTCTTTTGGCAGCATGCTGTGTTGGAGGTAATCAATTAAAAAAATTGTTAAAAGGGGTGATCAATGAATAAGTTACTCCTCTCGTATTTATTTAATAAAAAAGTCTGAATTAAAACACAAAAACAATCATAAATGTTGCCGGACACAAATTAATGGACCAATTTAGCATAAATTTACATTCCAAATTGAACGCCCACTAAAAACCTGTTATGGGGAAGAATTTTCAAGAAACAAAAAAAAAACGTTTTATCTAGACATAATAAGAAGTTAATGTTTAAATTTTCAAGCTCCATTGGTGCAGCCTGTATGCGTGATACATAGACAGCCAGCTAAACTAACTTAAAAACTGAAGAAACTTATGTTGACAGTTTTACTTGACAGTTTCTAATTATTGGCTCTACATCCTTTTATTTTTGCTATTTATATTGTAAAATGAATATTCTTTGTCACTGGGGAAAATTTAGATTTTTTTATTCTTTGGAATGAATGCAAAGAAAATACAAATCTGCCAAAGAAATATTTAAAAAATATCAATTTCTTCAGTCACAAATCAAAATGGCCATAATTTGATTGTACTCTCACTAAAGACAGCAAAAATTATTTTTGATCAAAACACTTCATTACTTAGAGATATAACTGAAAGCAGGAGAAGGGATCTATTTGAAAACAGTCTTGGGCCCCAATGGAGGGGGCCCCAATAGCTGTATATAAATAGTAGTTCACCCACTGCATTTCTACTGACGTTATACAAAGATATATTTGCACATACATGAATTGCATAAATAATAATTCAGGCTTTGGAGTTGTTTTTCACCGATTGATTGATTGATTGATTTGTTTAGTGGCATATCAACCCTTGATGGGTCATTTAATCCAAAACCAGTTTAAAATTTCTTGCGACTTTGGTGAAAGTTCATTTTTATTTTTTAATTGAGTCTTGCGACTTTGGTGAAAGGTTATTTTTAGTTTTTAATTGAGTCTTGTGACTTAATTGAGTCTTGTGACTTCGGTGACAGGTTATTTTTATTTTTTAATTGAGTCTTGTGACTTGGTGAAAGGTTTTAATTTTAATACAGTCTTGCAAATTTGGCGAAAGGTTATTTAAATTTTTATTTTTATTTTTTAATTGAGTCTTGCAACTTTGGTGAAAGGTTATTTTTATTTTTTAATTGAGTCTTGTGACTTAATTGAGTCTTGTGACTTCGGTGACAGGTTATTTTTATTTTTTAATTGAGTCTTGTGACTTGGTGAAAGGTTATTTTTATTTTTTAATTGAGTCTTGCGACTTTGGTGAAAGGTTATTTTTATTTTTTAATTGAGTCTTGCGACTTTGGTGAAAGGTTATTTTTTATTTTAATACAGTCTTGCAAATTTGGCGAAAGGTTATTTAAATTTTTTTTATACAATCTTATTTGTTTTAACTAGAATCTTGTGACTTTGGTGGCCCGTTTGGGGTGGGTGGTCTTACCCCTCTGCACAGGATGTAGTCAGCATATTCTAGCCCCAGCCGACAGGGCTGCCAATTAAGTGATAGTCTATTTATTGCAACTGTTCCTTTTTCATCAAATCTTACTAAATGTTGGAGGTGGCTCCTCAAGGAGCCAAGATCACCACCCAACCCTCCCCTGGGGCCTCCAAATCTCTAGCTACATCACTGTCAATAATTTAGCAACAAACTGATATTTTTGAAATCTATGTTATTGTTCATGCATAAAAACCTGTTAATAATTGCTAAATGAATTAATCTCCAGTGGGATTCAAACCCTCATCACATGATCTTGTAATTAACATTCTTTGTTAAGTGGTTCAACTGTTCAACTATGGCAGCTGCTAAATGGCCTAAATAACACCATATTCACAAAATATACTGAGAATTGCCAAGTGGGAAACGTATAAATCTTGTTAGTTTATGGAAATATGCTACTTTTTGTGTTGTTATTGCTTCCCAATAAATAAGCTTATAAATCTAATTTATCTACAAGACATACAGATATTTATTCAATAATGTTTTTGCTTTTCACACATTCAATGAAATTAAAGTACAGTTATTCCTTGCCAATTGTGGGGCTTATGAGCACCAGGGGGGTGCAAAGGTGCTAAATCCATGAATAATTTTTGGTCATCCTCCAACCCTTTTGGTCCCCAAAAACCATAAATCTTGTACCATAAACCTTTTGGTAAACAAACACTTTACCATTCCCAAATTGTAAATGTACAAATAAATAAATGAATACAGTAAACTATACAGTTAAATAAATATACAGTTAATTAACGAAAACCTTTTTAAGATTTCATAAACTACATTACAGTGAATTGGAAATAGATTTTTAATGTCAAAAATACTGTCCGACTAGCTGGTTTGCGAGTGTAGTTTTCAACCACGATTATCTCCAGGTTTATATTGCCTATATAAATAATGTTTAGTTGCTAATTTTCTATTATCCTTTTTCATATTAATAACAAAAATATTATTATGATAAAATTA
Organism: Architeuthis dux; assembly: GCA_006491835.1. NCBI lineage: Eukaryota > Metazoa > Mollusca > Cephalopoda > Oegopsida > Architeuthidae > Architeuthis > Architeuthis dux. The sequence goes on from VCCN01004703.1 coordinate 1,083,085, forward strand.
AGAGATCTAGATGTTTTTATTGACACATATCACTTATTGTCAAAGGTCTGTGGTAGTTGCTATATGCATTTATGATTTCCTAAGCTTTTTACATTTTGTTTATACTGTACAGCATATTTTTATGATGCGGTTTTTTGCGGTACACCACAAAACTCCCAAAAATATTCCCATTAAATTATTCAAATTTGAGCCGCAAATTATTGAAACCATGAATGGAAAACCCGCAAATGGCAAGGTATAATTGTAATATGTTTATGATCTTAGCAAATGATCTACTTATATAATATGCCTCATGTATGTCAATATTTTTTGACTGTAACATTTGTCAAGGGAGATAACTATTAAATACTAATTATAGAGTAGTCTCCCTTATTGATATTTTTTGCATATGCGTAAAAGAATTCTGGTTTATTTTGGTTGAACATAAACAAGAAAATACAGAGCAACATAATGTTTTTAATATTTTTTTAAGTACAATGCAATTGTAAAATTATTTAAATACAGCTGTCATTTTTGGACGGCAGGGCTGAACTAGTCTTAAAATAATACAATAAAGTTTCAGAATGAGTGCTTTAAGGAAGGTCATTAGCTTTGAGAAAAGAACATCATTTGGAGGGAGGGACGGGATTATGAGATTGCCAATTAGGAAAAATGTATCTTTATTATAGTTATTCAATTTCTCTGTGTTTGTATGTATTGTAGAATTTATGTTGAAGAGTTCTACTTAGAATTAAGAATCCTTGTTTAAGGCTGCCAGAAAATACTGATAACCCATGTGCAATGCCACGTGGGAGTATATTTCTAGTTTGGTTCCAAAAATCTGTAACATCATACATGAAGGCTCCAAAAATCTGTGACATCATGCATGAAGAAAATGAAGAAGACGATCTCGCCATATTTAAAATCCTACATGCAGATCAGCCATCTTGGAATAAGTAGCAACATGTGGGTAAAGAAACCAAAGAGACCAAAGAAAAGAGGAAATGTCCACATGAATAGGAATGAAGACAAATGGAAATATTTGTAGACATACATTTGTCGAACATTTAATAACAGGTAAACATCAATACAAAATGAGTATATACATTTGAACTGAAGGAAAAGATTATTACAAAACAATCTTTATTCGACTCGAGTCAACAGAATTAAGAAGTACTTATTTGGAAGGATAGATATAAAAGAGATAATTAGCTACTAGGCTAGCTCTAATGAGTGAGAATAGAAATAGATGAGAAACCCGTGACAGGTTTGTATGAAGCCATTGCTAAATTATTGTGGCGGAGAGAAGCAAGGATACTGAACTGAATTTTTGGTAGGTATGGTTTTTTTGAATACCAAGATATTACTGAAAATGAGGATTTAGTAAACAAAGAAAATAGGCAGAGCTCTCAAGGTTAAATTCCTTTTCTAACGATATATATATATATGTATATATCTCCATCAAAAATGAATTCCACAATCCATAGACTTTGGCCTATAAAGTATACTTGAAATTTCCTTGTAAAATGCTTAAATACCTATAAATTAATTACATTCATGGTAAAATGAAATGTATTTTTGAATTCCTTATGTCTGAAAACCAATTTAGCACTTTAAAGTACTCAGATATGTCAACTGGGAGACGAGATATGAAATTTTGTTTTTTAGTGTGTGCTGGCAGCCATTTTGTTTTATGCAAATGGGAACATCTTTTTTCTGAAAGAAGACATCCTAAGGAACATTTTGGTACTCTACTCATAGGATCATTGGGGGGGGGGGCTGGCCCCCAGACTATTGGCTCTCAAGGCATTTCTCGGTGAAAGCTCACAGTACAGATTGTAAAACTAAGAAGTTAACTCTCAATGCCAGAAAGGAAAATCGCATAGCAGACGTGATGTGAGTCACAGTAAAAAAACGATAAATGCATGGCCCTCAATACCATGCAGGCATCACTGTGGCTAGAAGCTAAAATTGAGTGATGGAAAACGCAAATTGTTGTTTTTATAGCTAGGGACTAAAGGAAGTGATGTCACTAGATGACTATTCAGTGTTTTATTGTTTGAGTTCATGACAAGAATTATGACAGATATTTAATTTTAAACAAAAAGATAATCTTCTATCTGTACATATATACATACAGTATCATCCATAAATAAGTACACCCCTACCAATTTTTTATAAAAAGATAATCTTCTATCTGTACATAGATATGTACAGTATTGCCCATAAATACGTACACCTCTACCACTTTTTTAATAGAAAGTTAATTTTCTTCTAAACCAAACATTTTATTATTTCTAGTGGAGCATTATACAATTAAAACGGATATTATCAAATATTATTTATTACCAAAATCTACAGCATTGAAACTCTATTGCCAAAAATATGAATAGGTAGCAGTCCCAAAATAAGTACACCCCTGCGAAAGAAGTTATTTAAAATCGATATTTGGTGTGGCCACCTTTATTTTCTACTACTGCTTGTAGTCTTGATGACATTGACCTCACTAGATTTGCACAAACAATCACTGGAATGTTTTTCCACTCCGGCAGTATACAGTCTTTCTATTCTGTCTTGTTGGATAGTCATTGTTTTTCTATTTTTCATACATTCTACTAGTGCTTAATTGTATTTTAATCCAGTGACATGCTAGGCCAATCGAGCACTTTTACCTTTTCTTCTTTAGAAACTCAGTCGTCTTCTTAGCGGAATGTTTTGGATCATTGTCATGCTGGAACATAGCTCGTCTTCTCAAGCGTTTGAGTGACGGCAACATGTTTTCTTTCAATATTTTGATGTAATCTTCAGCATTCATGATTCCATCGATGAAATGCACCTTCAAGTGCCATTAGAGCTCATACAACCCCAGACCATGTCGTTTCCACCTCCATGATTAACTGTTGAAACCAAACACTTTTCTCCTCACCATGACACCGCCAAACTCGTTGGATGCCATCAGACCCAAATAGGTTGATTTTTGTTTCATCTGACCACAGTATCCTGTCCCAAAACCTTTGATTATTAACTTTATTCTAATGTACAAACTTTAAACAATCCTGTTTGTGTCTCAATATCAGTAGCGGTTTCACATGCGGTTGTCGGCCAGGTAAGCCTATCTTGTTCAGGGCACACACTTCTTTTTACTTCATTAGCAACATCCACAGCCAATTTTCTTTGGTCTTCATCAACCAATCTTCTGATATAATGAATAGACCTTGGGGTCAGCTTGAATGATCGCTTCTGTACACCTCTGACTTTTCCATTTTTCTTGTAATTTTGCACAATTTTGGCAACAGTATTTGTGCTTAATGTTAAGTAAGTATCATAGGTTATTCCCCTTAGACAAAAGACTTCCGCTAGGGGGCGCTGTTTTACGTTCTGGTGAACGAGCAGCGATTACTGATTGTGTTTATGGGTAGTATAATAAAGAGCCCAGTAGGACACGCGTGTTTGATTGACTGCAGTCATTAATATGAATAAAGGATCTCTGTAAGTACATAATATTTTGTTGCATTTTTAATCTGTTAATATCTGTCATTAACCCAAGCTTACACTTAATATCAGTCTAGTAGCTATTTTATGGTAGCCGTTGTTCTGTTTGTGCAAATTAATAATATGTTCCTTCAAATTAGGAGAAAATTCGTTTCCACATGGAGCCATTTCTAAAATAAATGTCCGTACACTGAAAACTATATAATGTCTTTATAAGAACTATTTAAACATTGTGTGCTCTATTTATATTCAAATTTATTTAAATCCCCTACAAGAAAACAAAATCAAGTTTGGTTAAAAAATATACTTACCATACAGAATGAAATAAACATTTTTTGTAGGGGTGTGCTTATATTTTTAGCAACAGAGTTTCAATGCTGTAGGGTAATAAATAATACCTAATAATATCTGTATCAACCTCTTCTAGAGGCTCTCCTTCAATCTTTATTGCCATTTTGGGGACTTTATCATTGAACATTACCTCTGTCTTTGTTCTGTTCATCTTCAAGCATACTTTTTTGCTTTTATTTAGATCAGTTAACATTGAAATTAACAAAAAGAGCTGAAAACCAACTCAGAATAGTGCAGAGAGCCATGGAAAGAGCAATGCTAGGGCTAACTCCCCTAGAGATAGAACAAGATCAACATGACTCAGAGAGAGGACTAGAGTGAAGGATATTATACAACTAATTAAGCAGCAAAAATGGAGATGGGCTGGTCACCTAGCAAGAAGTGATGACAATAGATGGAGGAAAAGACTGACCGATTGGTGCCAATGGGACAGTAAACAAAGTAGGAAAAGACCAGACACAAGATGGAGGGACAAGATAGAAAAGTTTGCCGGTAAGACTTGGCAGAGGTTAGCACCAGATAGGTCATCATGGAAGGGGATGGGAAAGGCCTTTGTCCAGCAGTAGACTTATAACGGCTGATGATGATGATGATGAATATCTGTATTGATTGTATAATGCTCCACTAGAAATAATAAAATCCTGGTATGTTTGGTTTAGAAGATTGGTAGGGGTGTGCTTATTTATGGGTGATACTGTATGTATGCATAGATGTGTGTATAAAAGATATGTTAATCTGGATGTTTACGGATATCCATGTATATGTGTGTGACACAACCTTTCAGCGCACAACGTTTCATGAAAAATGAAAAATGCACACACATACACACCACACAGGTGTATGCGTGTGTATATAGCATGTATGCATTAGTGTATGTGTGGCCTGTGTGAATGTATGTATGTGTGTGCATATGTGGTATGTGTATGTTAATATGTACATATGTATGTGTTTGTGGCATGTATGTATTTTGTATTTTCAATGAAATGTTCGATAAAATGTCATGGTACTGTGCATGTGTATATGCTCATATATATATAAAAAGATAAAGGTAAAATGTCTCGTCTCGTAAGAGACAACTCCCATTGGAGTACGAATGACTCGTGATGATCCTGGTTTCCTTTGCATGCGTCAGCTTAATGGTCCTTGCAAGTTTCAAGTCCAGTTGAGACCAGGACTTTATTCCTACAAGTTTTTATCCTTGTTAGGATGCAAGTCCACCGAAAGCTCTAATTGACAAACGAATTTGGTCTAGAGCCTTGAAATTGTGCAAGAATACTTCCACCCTCATCACACAGCTGAGAGTGTACTCAATTAGCTGCTGGGTGCTCAGGGAAATAAACAAAGAGTTTTCCACACTCTTTGCTCATACCAGGAATCGAACCCGGGAACTTCTGCATGTGAGGCAGATGTGCTAACCATTAGACTATCCGAGCAGACATGCATGTGTATGCTCATATATAGTTGGATATTTGTCCAGCAGCAATTATATCACTTTCATTTCCTGTATTAAGGAAGATAAATAACCCAGCCTCTAAATCAATGCTCATTGGGAACGACTCTCCCATCATCTTGTACAGAATGCATGACACAGAAGATGAGCATCGATTCTACATATGTGGACACAATAGTTAATCAATAGTATCTCCAAAGTTATTCACCCTTGCAACTAAAGATATCGACATGTCACCAGATATTTCAAACTTTATGGCTATATTGACACTTCTTATAGAATGCAATTTATCTATTAGAAACCGTCAACCAAAACATCAACATAGGTTTCATCAATTTTTAAGTGAGTCTGGCTGGCTGGCTATGTATGTATGTGTTGTGCATACAGGCTGCACCAATGGAGTTAGAGAACTGAAAATTTAAACATTTACATCTAGAAAAAAACGTTATTTTTGTTTTTTGAAAATTCCCCTCCAAAATAGGGGGTCTTCAATTTACAATGTAAGTTTTTGCTAAATTTGTCCCTTAGTTTGTGTCTGGCAGCATTCACACTTGTTTTTTTTTGAAAATTCAAACTTTTTAGGGATCACAGCCCAACAAAAGGTGAGAGAAATAATTTATTTTGTTGCCAAAAGACATTGGTCACATGATGGTTTCTATTGAGTGACTAACCAGACCTGTTTCTGTACTATTCAAGTAGGCCCGTCTGGAGTCTGGACCGGCCACATGCCTTGACTGAGACCACCATTTATAGCAGTGATTCCTAAAGTGGGTGCTACTGCCCCCGTGGGTGTGCTGAAAGACTCAAAGGGGGTGGTGCTGGAAGGCAAAGGGATGCTTGTCTCATTTTTGCACACAGAAAGAGAATAGAGAGAGAGAGAGAGAAAAAAGAAAGGAAAGGTCTATTAATGTTAGAAACCGTCTAATGTATGTATGTATCACATGTACAGGCTGCACCAATGGAACTAGAGGGCTGAAAATTTAAATATTTACTCCTTCTTTTTGGCTTTTGAAAATTCCCCCTATAAATAGGTTTTTAGTAGGAGGTTCCTTTTGCAATGTAAGTTTATGCTAAATTGGTCTCTTAGTTTGTGTCCGGCTGCATTCACGCTTGTTTGTTTGAAAATTCAGACTTTTTTTTAGTGATCACTGCTCAACAAAAGGCGGGAGAAGTAACTTATTCATTGATCACCCCTTTTTCCAATTGATCACCCCCAGCACGGTATGCTGCTAAAAAACGTTGGACACATGACGGTTTTTATAGAGTGACTAACCAGACCTGTTTTTTTTCCCTCTTGGTTAGACCTTGGGGAGTTTAGATTCCACTACCATTCTGCGACTTACCACTACAACCACCTCCAAGCCCATTTGAGTGTAAAAGACTTCCAAATTTCTTTTTCTCATTGATTCGTTTTAGCAACACAGTTCAATATCAGTTTGCCATCTAGTGCAGAAACACTATAAAGAAGAAATGCAAGGGTAGGTAAATCATCAGACTTGCTCTTTTGATCTTTACATGCAACATTTTGTGCGAATATTTTAATCTTCTGTGTCATTTGATCTGGAAGACAATTTATTTTATTTCATTTTATGACCTCAAATAGCCATGGCCTTTCAATAACCATGTCAGACCATTGATGCACTTTCAATGTCCAATTGATGCTGGTTATTGCTCATCATGAGGTTCATTCATTAATTTCTTGCCGCTAACAGCCAGAGGCTTTAGGGGGGCTTTTGGTTTGTGTTATTGAGTATAGTGTAGAGATTGGTGTCTTCCTAAGGAGGGTTAATGGCATTGCCGCAGGAGGATCTCTACATGATCCTTCCATGCTTATGGAACCTGAGACAATGCCATTAACCCTCTTCAGGAGGACACCAATCTCTACACTGTGCTCAATAATGCAAGCCAAAACCCCCCCTGAACACCCTGGATTTGAGCGACAAGAAATTAATGAATGAACCTCATGATGAGCAATAACCAGCATCAACTGGACATTGAAAGTGCATCAATGGTCTGACATGGTTACTGTCGCTCAAAGCCAGGGGGTTCAGGGGGGCTTTTGGTTTGCATCATTGAGCATAGTGTAGAGGCTGGTGTCCTCCTGAGTAGTGTTAATGGGATTGCCTCAGGGGGATCTCTATATGATCCTTACATGCTTACAGAACCTGGTATTCCCAGACGATCACCAATCTCGGTATTGACCAGATTTGGCATTGCTTAACTCTGTTAGCTGTAACATAATGAGGCATTCCAGATTATTTGTAGAATGTTTATATTTACCTCTACTATGATCTATTCATGAACTTATTAGAAACTGTCAACATAGGTTTCTTAAGTTTTCAAATTGGTCTGGCTGGCTATGTAAGTATCACACATACAGACTGCATCAATGGAGCCCGGTAGCTGTAAATTTAAACATTTACTCCTTATTATGTCTAGAAAATAACATTTTGTTTGTGTTTTGAAAATTCCCCCTCTAAATTGTTTTTTTAGCATTAACTTACATTGCAAATTGAATCCCCCCCGATTGAAGAGGAGAAAGAAACTAACATATATACATATACATATATACAATATATGCATCAATAACTAAAAAGATGGTAAACTCTATAGTCCTCCAATATTGAAAAACTAGCATAGTACCTGTCAAAAATGATGGGATTATTTACGTTTGGATAAATAATACAAATATATATTTTAGTAATGCATACCTCAAACAGAATTTATTTTTCTGTCAATTTCCTACAACTCTTCATATTTTCTGTTTTTTAATGATTTTAAAATAATAAGAATTGGGTAAAAAACCAATTTCTTTTTTAATATGAGAAAAAACATCAGTTTTATTCATGAAAAATCAGAGATGCCTATATTTAGTTGAATTGTTTTTGGTGCTACTACTTAGTCATCAGCATCTGCATCAGCAGTAGTGGTAGTAGTAGTGATGTAAACACAAACACACTGACACAGTAGAGCCTTGTTTTACCCCTTTCTTCTTTTTCTGTTTGCTTTAGCATGACAGAAATCAGCAAACAAACAGACAAAAAAAGTGACATAGGTTTTTATATTATAAGAATTTTTTCTGTAATGTCATATTGGTGAAACATCTCATGAACTGTTCCAGGACAATCATTACTCTCACTGCCTTCCTCACATTCTATGAATTGTTTTGAATCACTACCCAATTTCCTGCCAGAATAAGAAGACCTGGGAATATTCACCCAGATATCTCGTCAGACATTCCAAAGTCATTAATACAGGTTGAGTACCCCTAATCCGAAACTCTGAAAACCCAAATGTTCCAAAGTTTGAAAGTTTTTAAAAGCCATGACGTCACAAGTCTTAAATTCCATACCTCACTTCATTGTAGTATGACAAGAAAATTGGCCGATTTCCAAAACATTTAACTCATTCTGACTAAAGTAAAAGCTTGGTTATCTTTGTGTTACTCTAGTTTTACGTTTCTAAAAAACGTAAAACTATATTCACACCACAAACGGTGAAAGATGAAACAGGTCCCAATCAAAACAAATTATTGTCACCGCCAGACCTACATGCATTAATCATTGTATTTTTTGCTTGTTCTCTCATCTGTACAAAGAAATTGTTGAAAATGTAAAAAAAGGCTGCAGGTACCCCTAAAGTAACAGTGTTAAGATAAAGAGAAAGTGTTTATGTTTATCTCATTAGGTATACAAATATTCAAAAATCCTCAAAAATCCAAAATCAGAAACACTTCTGGTCCTAGGCCTATCGGATAAGGGGTTCTCAACCTGTAATTCAAGAAATTCAAAAGTTTCACTTTTTGAAGTAGAGAACACTACCTTGAAATAAGTCTAAACCAGTGGTTTTCACAGCCCTGTCAGCTAGTGCCTAGAATACACTGACTGCATCCCCTGCAGAGGGCTAAGATCCCCCCAAACAGGGGCCCGGCTCTGTCACTAGGGTCTAGAATATGCCAACTGCATCCCCTGCAGAGGGGTAAACCACCCCAAATAGGGTCAGCTGTTTTTTCACCAAAGTCACAAGACTCTATTTAAAAAGAATTTTAATCTGATTTTGGCATTAAATGACCCATCAAGAGTTGATGTGTCATTAAACAAAACAATCAAATCAAACAACAAACTATCTACAAAAGTGTGTCTACATTAATTTGCCTATAATAATTTGTACACAATAATTCATCTACATGAATTGTGTATTCAAAAAGAAACCGAATTTGGCACTAAATGACCCACCAAGAGTCGATGTGTCATTAAAAAAAACAATCAATTCAAATCAAATCTAGTTATGGGGAAAGTAACCTTTCACCAAAGTCGCAAGATATGCTGCTAAACAAATCAATCAATCAGTGGTTCTCAACGTGGGCGCTAGCTTAGGGGCATTGGTTCGTTTCAAGGGGACGTTTTGAGGTGACTAATGGACTTAAGAGGTCGTTTTAACTTCTAGATGGGGCGTTATGGAGATTCCATAAATATCTATAATTCTGATTTACAAATGGCTGTTGTTTAATAGTATCTGCTTACAAACGAGAAGGAATTAGCACTTGGCCGTTATTAAATGCTAACTTCGCCAACCATTTCGTCTATACAAGTAAGTAACTGGCAAGTGGCAAATTATTTTGCTTAATATGCTGTAGTGTTAACTATTATTCTATGGGTAAACATTTAAAATTATCTCCATTGCTGTTGTCTTCAAACAAAGAATACTGTATGTATGTGAAGTCACTGAAAAATGATTTTGATAAGCGCTTTGAAGATCGGATTGATATAAATATTCCTATTTGGGTTATGAATCCATTCATTTGCAAGGTTGAAGAACAAGAAATCGACTAGCAGGAAGAAATCATTGTGTTTACTCCTCACATTTGAAGTACAGATGGGCATTAACATTGTAGCTGGGTGTCATAGGGGGGCGTTGGGCTGAAAAAGGTTGAGAAACACTGTTGTTCTATGTTCAAATTTAAACATTTTTTCGTATTTCAAATCACGGTTGGGAAATTTTATATATCAGTTTAGTTTAACTTGACATGATAGACAAACAGTGAAGAGTTTACTCCCCTGAATTAGGTGAGGATTAGTTGTTGTTGTTCTTGTTACAGGGGGAAAATAAAGTCAATCCCAACTTGGACTGGAGTTTGACAAAAGATCAATAATAATCTTTTTTAAGTGCTGAAGATACAGACAAAAATGTATACATACTTATATGTGAAAGGAAGCATTAATTCATAGAAAATCTCTTTGGTTTTTATGCAAAGATTACAAAGCAGAACAGCTTACTTATTCTTTTTGAAGATATATCTATATAATTTGAATTTAGAAGAGACTCAGTGATAGCTCAGTGGATAGATCATTGGGCAAGTGGTCTCAAAGTCTGCAGTTCGAGCCAATGTTGAAAATTAGATAAAATCTAATTTCAAGTTTTTTCTGAATGTCAAGAGCACACCCCAAAAGTGGGCAATTTAAATATATTGGTGGGCAATTTAGAATATGGGTGTGAAGAGCAGATTTGTTGTGTAAAATCAATGTTTTTTTAGGCTACAGACTTATTGATGTACCTCTCTGTCTCTCTTTGAGCTTGAGAAATGCAACATGACTGTGCCAGACACCACACTTCTCAGCTGACTATATCTAAGCTTAGAGAATTGGGATATGAAGTCTTGCAGCATCCTTCATATTCGCCTGACATTTCTCTTACAAATTATTATCTTTTCAAGTATTTTGAACCCCATATCCGTAATAAAAAGGTTCAATGATAGGGAAGCCATAATTTGTGCTTTTACTGAATTTGTGACCACTAAACCTAAATAATTTTATAGATATGACATATTATCATTAGAGGATCATTGGAAAAAGGTTATTACTTCAAATGGGTCATATTTTGATTAAATATTTACTGTTTTTTTGTTATTTATATCATCCTTCATCTCTTTATTTAAAATAATGACATTTCATGTGTAACAACCTAATTGTTTTGAAGCTTTGGAACTGAAAAGGTCTCAAAATAAACTGATGTACAAGAAGATTTCCATGATGATTCTAAATTAAATAAAAGTTTAATAAATAAGATTGAAAATAAAACAATCTTAAAAACACAGAAATAAAAGTTTGAAGAATTGGGTTGTATAGAAGTGATATTTCATGAATTTATTTAAGTTTATTTCAGACATTTTGAAAGAAAACTAAACATAAAAATTGGGATGTTACATACATGCACACATACACATGTGCACATACTTACATACACACAGGGATATACACATAAAGAGACATGCACACATGTGTGAGTATATAAACATATTAACAGGAAAAGTTATACAATTACATGTGTGTGTGTGTGTATAAAGCAGCTGTTAATCCACATTGTACAACATTTTGATTTATGTGTGTGTGTGTGTGTTATTAGAAACTGTCAACCAAAACTGTCATCAAAAAATTATCAACATAGGTTTCTTCTGTTTGGAAGTTGGTCTGGCTTGCTATTTTTATATGTATGTATCACACGTATAGGCTGCACCAATGGAGCTAAAGGGCTGAAAATTTTAACACTTACTCCTTATTATGTATAGAAAAAACGTTTTGTTTTTTTTAAAAAAATACCCGCTATAAATAGGTTGTTAGTGGGGGGTTCAATTGGCAGCGTAAGTTTATGCTAAATTGGTCCCTTAGTTTGTGTCCGGCTTCATTCATGCTTGCTTTTTGAAAATGTGCACTTTTTTAGTGATCACTACCCAATTTTTAAATTGATCACCCCCAACACGGCATGCTGCCA
>VCCN01004703.1:1097160-1108192 GCA_006491835.1 Architeuthis dux
TTTGACGGGAGTTTCCTTCTCCTGGCAGGTGCCCGAACTGGCACCGAGGCCTGCCACCCCTATGCAGGTGCCATGCTGGCTGTAGAGGACTGCTGCTCTATTTCGGTGTAAACCCGACAGTATGGCTACATGTGCTGAAATACGTATTACAGTGTAATATCTAGATAGGAGTGCAGATTTGAGAGAAGCCATCATTTGGTGCAGATGCCGGAGCTGGCTGAAGAGGACTGCTGCCCCGTTTTTTGGGGAGGTGTAATCCCGACAGTATGGCTACCTGTGCTGGGCTATGTATTAGAGTATACTATATAGAAGCACAGGTTCGAGAGACAACCACCATTTTTTTGAAGATGCCTGAGCTGGCTGTAGAGGACTGCTGCCCCGTTTTTGGAGGTGTGACAGTGTGGCTACCTGTACTGAAATATAGTACAAGAATAGGAGCACAGGCTTGAGAGAAACCTTCGTTTGGTGCAGACAAGAGGATACAATATCACCTAAACTATTCACAGCGAGCCTTGAAAGCATCTTTCAGAAAACTGATTGGGAGGGAATGGGAATAAACATAGATGGAGAATACTTAATCCACTTAAGATTTGTCAATGTCATTTCTATGACGTCGGAAGCATCCAACCATTACAAAACATGCTAACCGATATAAATAGGGAAAGTAAAAAAGTAGGCTTAAAGATGAACAGAACAAAGACAAAAGTAATGTTCAACGATAAAGTCCCCAAAAAGGTCATAAAGATAGAAGGTGAGACTCTAGAAGAGGTCGATGAATACATCTACCTTGGTCAGGTAATAAAGCTAGAGAAAGACGATGATTGCGAAATAAAATGACGCATAACGATAGGTTGGAAAACATTTGGTATAAATAGAGACATTCTGAAGAGCACCTTGCCAATGTGCCTAAAGCTTAAAGTATACAACGGCTGCATAATACCAGCCATGACTTATGGATGCGAAACATGGAAACTAATCAAACAAGCTGAAAACCAACTCAGAATAGCACAGAGAGCCATGGAAAGAGCAATGCTAGGGACAACTCTAAGAGATAGAAAAAGATCAACATTGATCAGAGAGAAGACCAGAGTGAAAGATATTATACAAATAATTAAGCAGCAAAAATGGAGATGGGCTGGTCACCTAGCAAGAAGAGATGATGATAGATGAGGGAAAAGACTAACAGATTGGTGCCCATGTGGCAGTAAATGCAGTAGGAAAAGGCCAGACACAAGATGGAGGGACTAGATAAAAAAGTTTGCCGGTAAGAATTGGCAGAGGTTAGCACAGTCTAGGTCGTCATGGAAGGATATGGGAAAGGCCTTTGACCAGCAGTGGACTTATAACGGCTGATGATGGTATATATATACACACAAGGAGCTTGGTCCCAAAACATGATAAGCACCTTTTTGAAAAAAAAATGTTTTTAATTAAATTAAAAATCAAATTATGGATTTGAATTGTTTTATCTTATTACAACATTTTTATATATGTGCAGTCTACAAGATTTTTTAATTTAATGAAACACATTTAAAAAAAATTTAGAGCTTATAACGTTTTGAAACAATAGAAAAGATCCAATCTGCCTCATTTTGAAATCTTTTGTGAGTTTGATGAATCAGATTTGGATAGTGGTTTAGTGCTGAAATAAAGTGAGGAAACACAGGGTTGCCTGCTCTCAGGGTGTGTGTGTGTGGAGGGGGGGGGGCTTTCAGCACCTATTCCCAGGAAACTTTTGAAATTTAACCAATTTCAAGGATGTTGATTGCTTGATTGATTATTTAGTTTAACGGCACATCAACCCTTGGTGGGTCATTAAGTACCGAATTCGGTTTCTTTTTGAATACACAATTTATGTAGACAAATTATTGTAGACAAATTATAGAAGACACACGATTACCGACAAAATGTAGGCACATTTTTGTAGACAGTTTGTTGTCAAGGTATGTATATTAATTCTGTTTTTTAATATTTTTGAGTATAGTATATAGGTTATTTTTTTTAACTAGAGTCTTGCGACTTTGGTGAAAAAACAGGCGTAGTCTAGGCCCCAGCGGACAGGGCCATCCAAGGATGTTTTGAGGCCATATAGGATGAATATTTGGACATATACCGGCTAATTTGTTTTATCAGTGAATTATTCAAATAAAGAATTTTAGTAGTATATAAATAGTGAGGGAATGCTGTTCATCCTCCCCCCAAAAATTAAGGGGACACCATTCCCATGCATTCCGACAACACTACACCACTGGATCTGGATAATGGCAAATGTCATTCTTCATGTCGTTCCTTTGTATCCCATAGAATCAATTTTTCTTGGACCAAGTGAGATCGTTTATCTGGAGACACCATTAAGAAAGAGCAAGGCATTTCCATTGTTCTGGACGTCTGGCCCAGACGACTTCAAGTCAATACGAGAACTGGTTTTAGAGAAATACCATTTGGGAATGGACATTAATGGTTTTGTGAAATTTGCACAAACTTGTCCATTGTCAAGCATTATGGGGGCTAAAGCAAGAGCCTGCACACAATATCATACCAAGGTGGGGGCAGAAGGGGCGGCCCACCCCGGGTGACACCGTCAGAGGGGGTGACACCGTCAGAGGGGGTGACACCAAGATGACTGCCTAAAAAGCTTTCATATAGTTTCTTGGTAATTCTTTTTTCTAATGAAATATCTGTCTATCCACACAATATCTCCGAAAGTACTCAATGAATATTTGTGGAAGGGTTTGGAAATGAGGTAAGGAAGAGCTGGTTAAATTTTGGGTTGGATCCAGGAATTCTTTTTGATTGAGAGATATATTCTTCCGTTTCTTTTTTTCATACATTTATGTATAAACTAATGACTCTCCACACGATATCTCCAAGAGTTCTCAATAGGTTTCAATGGGATTTTGTCAGAAGATGAGCAATAGGGGATGAAAGAAGTGATTAGATTTTGGGATGGATCAATGCACAATTACTTCTCCTGACAATGATATTGACAAAGGGATGCGCTCTCTGAGTGCTTTCTAGTTTTAGTGTATAGTGTTTTTTAAAGATACTGAATAAAACATTTTCATGGTAGCCATACTTATTTTCTTCATATTATTTCACAAAGTCAGAACTGAAAAATTGGAAACTAAAAATGAATAGAATTGTTAGTAAATGTGGCATTCAATAATATGGGAGAATCATGATGAATAATGAATAGTATTAGTACAAAATGATCACCAAAAGTCTAGATATCCTGGGAAGAGTTTTGTAGGGGGGGTGACACCATAAGTTACTGGTACGGGTGACACCAACCATAGGCCTGCAACTGGTTACACAATCAACTTATTTAGAACCAAGATGATTTTAGAGCAACCATTTTCCAGCAGATATCAATGATGTATCCAACATTTATGGGATGAAGACAATGTTTGGTCCTGGGTCTGGTCAGTTAGTTGCTTAATGGCAAGAAGAGTCTGAGTTAAAATAGCCTCCGAGAGTGTTCCTGGGAACAATGGCCTATGGGATAAAAGCATTGGTTAAGAGTATCTAGTTATGTCTAGTTTGAGCAGTGCAAAAAAATCATATATTCTGGTTCAGTGGAAGAGGCAGACAAGCGACATCTTAAGGACAAATTGACTAGGAAGAATAGAAATGGATTTTGGGAACGAGGTATACAGTAAGGCTGTATCTAGGATTTATGCTCGCCGATCACAGAGGGGTCCATCAGGGATGAGCAAAGTGAACCAGTGCAGTTGGAGGTTTCGGGACACTGTGAGTCAATATGGCCAATTTTGGGGCCATTTTGAACATACAAAAACCTGGAAATTGAGAAGTAGGTATACGCTGTACCCCCACGTAACCCCCATTCTTAGGATTGATGTGGACCAGTGTTCAGTGATAGAAATGAGTTTTAGAGACTAGGTATACAGTAAGGCTGTATCTAGGATTTATGCTCAGGAATCACAGAGGGGTCTATCAGGGGTAACCAAAGTGAACCCATGCAGTTGGGGGTTTTGGGACACTGTGAGTCCCAGTGGATAATTTTGAAAAGATATGGCCAATTTTGCGGCTATTTTGAACATACAAAAGACCTTAAAATGTAGCTTAAAGTTCCAGCGCGCCGTAAGCCCTGAGAGTAATTAAAAAAAATATGGCCAATTTAGAGTCTGTTTTGAGACCCTATAACAGGCATGGGCAAC
This sequence comes from Architeuthis dux, assembly GCA_006491835.1. Lineage (NCBI taxonomy): Eukaryota > Metazoa > Mollusca > Cephalopoda > Oegopsida > Architeuthidae > Architeuthis > Architeuthis dux. The sequence goes on from VCCN01004703.1 coordinate 1,101,339, forward strand.
CTTTTTCGAGCAGCGGGCCGCATGAGATATTGCTAATCATAAACCGGGCCACAAATTCACTGTCAGAATAATTTTTAGAATGTTAGGCACTTTTTTGCTAACAACATAGCTTGCATGCACCATTTCGCTGAGCTCTGTTTGCCTTTTTGATAAAAGTGTATTTAGGCTACCGATCTGTTTGTTTAGTGTTTCAATTTTAAGCTTCCTGATATTTCTTTCAAATTTATCAAGCTTGGAATGTTTAGTTGTGTAATGACGCTTAACGTTAAATTCTTTAAATGTGGAGGGAGATTCAGAACATATGAGACATCTTGGTCTGTTTTTTTTACTGCAACAAAGAATTAATCATTTGTCCACTTATCCTGGAATTTTCTCATTTCCTCCAAAAAGGTTCCCAGTTTTCTTAGATGAAATTTTAATAAAACCCTATTTTCCTCATGGAATTAAGCGTGCCATTCAGAAAGTCAAAAGGGCTGCATGTGGCCTGCGGGCCGCAGTTTGCCATGGCTGCCCTATAACCTACACTGAAATTAAGAAGTAGGTATAGGCTGAGCAACGTCAAGCCTGATCAGTGCTGTAAGAAGAACAGGCCTGAGAAGCCGGACGTTGGTCTTGCTAACAATTGCCTGTGTGTACCTAACCCTGCAACACCCTCAATGAGGGTATAAGCAGAAAACGATGATAGATACCTACAAAGAAAACAATATTGGAAATATTTTCAGAAGCATTTTTAGATTTGTTTAAATACCCTCAAACCCCATCAATAAATTTTGTACCTTTTTATATGAGATGCTAATAGTCTGGAGGCCAGCCGGGCCTGTGCTGCACACCCTCCCTCCTGCCAGGATCCTATGAGTAGGGTACCAAAATGTTCCTTAGGATGTCCTCTGTCAGAAAAAAGATGTTCCCAAGAAAAAAGTTGGGATGAACTGATTTGTATAAAACAAAATGTCGGCAGCACGCACCAAAAAAACCCAGAATTTCATATCTTGTCTTCTAATTAATATATCTGAGTACTTTAAAGGGCTAAATCATGGTTTTCAGACATGACTATAAGTGCTTCCCTAATCCTTCATAGAAATCCAAACCCTTTGAGGTCAAATGCAGGTAGCTCCTACCCATTGGCTTTGTGTGCGGACAAGGTTCCAAGAAAAGCCAAACAAAGAAACAGAAGAGAATCTGATATTTTGCCAAATTAACAGCAAAAAATGCATCTTTTGCTCTCTTTCTTTGAAAATAAATTGATTCTATATGAGATGAAATGGTTTTGTGTAATTTCATTAAAAAAATGTGTTCTAAAAGCAAATCTATCCCGTGGTTCTAAAGATTTGGCAAAAACAACATAAAATAGAAAAAAAAAAAATTAGAAAAATTCTGTGACTCAATTTTTGCAAAAAAAGAGCATTCACTCTCTTTATTATAAGCAGAGGCATGAGACCCTCAGACCATGCAACTGTGCCAGAGCTCTTGAGGTGCAATATATCTGAGGAACTCTGAAAAATCAAAACATAATCTTAAAAAGTCTTTTAAAAAAAGCATTTGCAGGCGGCACAGTCAGACCTAGCACTACCACTGTTATTAGACTTTTCTTTTGAGAAAAATTTAACAGCATTTTATCAGTAAGAGTATTGAGAAAAAAACAACGGTGGAATTTCATAAAAAATAATTCGTTTTTGTGACCAAAAATACAAAAAAATAATAATAAAGTAAAAAAATGTAATTAGCTTAAAAACTTCAAACAATATGAAAATATAGGAGTGACAGTCATCCCTATAATTGTCGGAACACTAGAAACTGACCCAGACTTCATTGTGAGCAGAATAGTATAATAACATTAAGAAAAAGGTATTACATGTAGAGGCAGTTCGCAACATCTTTCTCCCTCTTATACACCCCAGTCTCCTGCACCTCCCACTACCCTAACTTCTGACGACTCAGCCTAACATATCATCATCACCACTTTTTGGGTCTGGGAATGCTCAAAAGATTTACCATTTCGACACATTGGGTGGCCCACATTAGCAGCTTTGCACTATCCCAAACTAAGCTTCCTAAATATCATTAAAAAACACTTTATTGTGGAGCCATGGTGAGCAAGCTAGTTTCACAGAAAATTAGTACTGTAGTGAGTTTGATTCTCACTGGAAGTCTCACACATTTAGCCCTGTGCCAGACTAAATTTTACGAATATCTAAGGCACTGGTCTGGTTATCCACTCTGTAGAAACCGTTGCGTGACCAACATCTTTCAGCAGCAAAATTGGAAAAAGGAGCGAACAATGAATGAATGAATGAAGTTACTTCTATCAAGTTCTGTTGGTCAGGGATAAAAAAATATTAATTTTCCAAAAGCAAGTGTGATCACTGCCGGACACAACTTAAGGAACCAATTTAGCATAAACTTACAATATAAATTGAACCTCCCACTAAAAATCTATTTATGGGGGGAATTAATAATAAAGAGTACATTTTCAGCCCTCTAGCTCCATTGGTGTGGCCTGTACGCATGATACATATACAGCCAGCCAGCCATTGTAAACTAAAGAAACCTATGTTGACAGTTTTGTTGACGGTTTAAATAAATACCTCCCATCACCCTAAGTCTAAGCAGAGCTTTTACTGAGTGCTGCAGGTACTATACACCCTTAGTCAATTACACATTGCACATGAGAAGTAGAGTATATTTCTTGTACAAAGATTCAGGCCTCTTTCTGTCTTGATAGACAATGATACTGAAGTGACCTCTCCAGTGCACCAGCCTTGGCGAAGTGTATGGACATCCTGGGATGCCAGTCAACAGAATCTCCCTCTTGCTGATATAGTCTAAAGGAAATTGGAGCACAATACATTTGGCATCAGCTTGGCTGCAGGAGTTGCCGGAAGGACATCAAAGTTGGCATCCAACTGCCTTGAGGGGGCTCCTCCTGATTTGGAATCATAGTTGTCTGTCTCCTAGACTGGTTGTCTCAACCAGAGTTTGAACTCGGCTCTCGAGTCCATTGTCCGCACTCACCTCCTAAGACTTTTTATATACTGTGTAAATATAAGAACAATATTACTAGAAGTTATAGTACAAAGAACCTTTATAATTTGATATATGATATATAATTTGATATGATTTACTGGGTAGAAATTTGAAGATCTAATCAGCACTATCAGCTTTCTGTCAAAACTGTTCAGTTTCAATTTCCCACTGGAATTATGACTGCCATACAAGTAAACATAATTACAAAGGATTCTGATGGCATAAACTCAAGATAAGTAAATTTAATTAGTTGGCATTAGTTTTGATAATACTTGGATTTTATTATTATGCTTGTTTTATTTTAAAACTGCTTTGGAGTAATTGCTATGGTTTATGTTATCCACTTTGTAGTTGTAGTAGTTCAAATGAATACCATAGTTATAATGGTTTAATTTTCTATGTCAACAATCAACATTGAAAATTAAACCATTATAACTATGGCATTCATTTAAAAGCTGTAAAATTTACTAGTTAATTACTTGGGAATTTTTAGATTGTAAAAGGGAGCATACTGTTGGTCTGTCCAATGGTTGCTTGCTTGAGGCAGTCTTTCACTAACATCCTCAATTCCACCTAACCTATTGTAGTAAGACCTGAGTATTTTCAGGTTTTATTCAACAAAGAATACAGAGAAGAGAAAGCAAAGGTAGAATAAAATAGAATAGAATTATGGCCACTCACAGGACTGATGGTTGTAGCAGAACAGTTTAGTGGGGAAAGGAATGTAAGAGATAAAGCATTTGTTGCATGTTAGTATAGAAAGAACAAGTGTCAGAAAATTTGGCTTAGAAACGTCTTCTCCGAATATAGGTCACCAGGGGTGGCAGAGCTTGGGACAACGTAGATTCGATGGGAGTTGATTGGCTGAGTGGGAGCAAGGGGAAGCCTTTGGATTTTGGGGGTGAAATCAGTGAGTAAGTAGTAGCCACGCTGGCTGGCTAGAGGAAAGACGTGGAATGTCTAGGGCCAGTCGTTTTTACTACTACAACGATGAGTAGGGGTTGACCATGGTATGATGAAGACGGGTGACTGAAGATGGGATGGGGGGTGCGAGGGGTGGATGTAGGAAATAGTGATTCGCTTTGTTCTTCTCATTTTATTGGGCAGTTTCCAAAAACTGAATAAATCAAATTGCTAAAAACACCTATTCTTCGTATTGCCTCGTTATCTTTCGAGATGACACATCTTCCTATTTTCAGCGGTGACCTGAAGAACCAATGACTGAAATCTCGTCAAGTGCCAGAGTTTCCACAACGGTATCTTGGCCGTGCATCACACGGATGCATCATGGTACACATATTGGAACATATGAAAATGCAAAAGAAAATACATAAATCAAGGGGAGATAATCATAATCGCTACACCTATTTTTGGTTTTCATCATTTGTTAGGTTTTTGTCTTCAGTGTCCATGATTTCGTTGATGGCTTCTCAGACCAATGTTGGATGCACACAGCTAGCCAAAGGTCGGGCAAGCAGTACCGTCCCTGGAAGCTGAGGGGGGGGCCTTGAGCAATTCTCTCATATCTGTATGCATGGCATTGGTTCCAGGCTGATATGATTCAAAAACCATGCCTGCTTTGTTGAGTGGTCAGCTTTCAGGCCAAAAGAGATTCTAGACTGTGGACGAGATTAAGGAGAATGTGACAAGGCAGCTGATGACAATCATGAAAGGATATTTTTCAGACTGTTTCCAAAAGTGGAAGGGATGCTTGGATAAGTTTGTATGGTCCCAAGGGGAGTACTTTGACTAAGGCACCATTACCCGAAGTAGGCTATCATCTTGTTAATATTAAATGGCTGGATACTTTCTGGATAGACCTTGTATTTATCTCAAGCTCTCTTAATTTTTTGTTTGTTTTTAGTTTTGGTAGCTGGAATTCTGAGCCAATATCGGGATTTTCAGATGTAAAGTAAAGATCATCACCACTAAGGTCCCCCAGTAAAGATCAGTGAATGTCCTCTGTTTTGTCTCTACAGACAATGGAACGGCACTGGAATGTCCCCTTCAGGGCGCATGCCTGAGCGAAGCGTATGGAGATCTTGGGATGCCCTGTCATCAGAATCATCCTCTTGGCTTCACTGATGTAGTCAAAAGGAAAAGCAGAGAGTGATACGTTTGGCATCAGCTTGGCTGCAGGAGCTGCTGGAAGGACATCAAATTGGGTGTCAAACCTGTAAGCTTGGTATAATGACATATATTAACAGATTAAAACTTACAGGTCCTTTATTCAAATAATGACCGCGGTCACGACATACACACATGTGTTATCCAGCTCTCTGATCTACTAATAACCAAAACAATACGGCTGCTCCTTCACCAGAATGTAAAGCAGCACTCCTTACCAGAAGTGGACAAGAACTCGTCTGCCTAAGGGGAATAACCCATGATACTTACTTAACAAAACCCCTTACGGGTTTTCCAATCCCTGGTTTGGAATCAGAGTTTTACTTCTCCTAGACGGGTTCTCAAGGCTAGAGCCTATTTTACCTGTAGCTGACGGGAGAAGAGATGGATTCATGCCTTTCCCAAGGGCATTAGTGTGAAGTGAGCATAAGCAGACTCAACCAAAGTTTGAACTTAGGTTGCCGATTCCATTGTCCGTGCCATTACCGCTATGCCAATTGCACCTCCAAAGATCAGTACCACTCAATATAACCAAGTAAAGATTGGTACCACCCAATGAGACTAAGTTAAGATCGACCAGAGATTTAAGAATTAAATTCAAGGATGACAAAAGATTTTACAACAATTTATTAAACTCCATTTAATTTCTAAACATAAGGAGGGGGGCTGTGTGTGTCTGCCTGGGAATGTTCCCAAGATCTCTTTAAATATTATAATAAACCTAACCAAGTAAAGATTATTACCATCCAATTGGACAAAATAAAGATTAGTACCACCCAATCAGACCCAGTAGAGATCAATACCACTGATCTTTACTTGACCTGGATTTTCTAACACAGTGAGAGTGTAATCAAGCTCTACCAATCTACTGTCTTGTAACACTTAATTATTGGTGAAAACCTCAAGTACTTTTCAGCCAAAGACAATCTGAACACAATTCTATACAAGACTTGGGGGGAAAAAAGAATAGGAAAAGCAGGGAAAAAAGTGTTAAACTTCTCTGCCCTCTGACAACAAACGCCATGGGACTGTACAGTCTCAGTGATCAGAGTTTTCATTAGCCTCCCTACGAGGGCAAATCCGACACACAGTAGGGTTTAATGTGGGGTCCTGCACATGTACATGTGGGTATCGATAAATTGTCTAGTTCCCTCAGCACTTGCCTTTTTGCATGCTTCAAGCATCAGGAATTAACCCTGACCCTACCCCTCTTAGTGCAGTGAGGAGGTGCATCCTGGGGTTATGGATCCCCTGGAATTAGACGGTTGCTAACCCTTGGCCACAAATGATCAAGGAGGAACAGATACCCCATTGATCCTAGCTACAAGGTCGAGAAAGGAGAGAAAAGATCACAGTCTCAATGATCAGATATGCTTGCTCATCCATATATACTGACAGTTCTGGAACTCTGACCGCAACCCCCAAAGGTGTCCATGGGACTGTACAGTCTCAATGATCAGATAGGCTTGCTCTTCTATAGATACTGGCAGGTCTGGATCTTCAACAGGCATGTTCACTCCCAATGCCCAGGTGTCAGGACAATTACCCCTAAAGAACAATATCCCTCTGAGGACAATTTCCCCCAAAGACAATTACCCATTGGACATTTGCCCCTGAGACAATTTGCATAGTGTTAGGGTTTTTTGGAAATCCATATAAAATTTGTATATATTAATGCAAAGCAGTGTAATAATTTCTCATTT
>VCCN01004703.1:1143330-1167872 GCA_006491835.1 Architeuthis dux
TGTGTTTGGTGGTGAGCCTTTCTGTCTTGTGTGTGTGTGAGTCCATGTGTATGTGTCTGTGTTTTCGTGTGTATGTGGTGTCAAGGATGTTCAAAGGCGCTGGGCAAGATTTTTATCAGTGGTGGTAGGGGAGAGCAGTGGACTTTGGCTGACCTCTGGTTTTGGAGACTAGTAACAGTATGTGAGTTTGTGTGTCTATGTTCTGGGGAATATGTATGTAGGAGTGATGGGTGGGTTAAATATGTTGATTAGAATTATGGCCGAACTTTCAAAAAACAAGTGTGAATCTTGTCGGACACAAACTAAGGGACCAATTTAGCATAAACTTACATTGTAAATTGAAGCAGAACATCTTTGTCTTTGAGGACAAAGCCAGAGAAAATGTAAGAAACACTGAAACAATGCTAATAGACTTGAAGGAATTGGTAAATCAGAAGATCTTTTTGAAAGCATAATTGTCTTACAGATGATTCTGATTCCTTGGTGGCAGGAATGGTAGCATCTAAGAAAAGATGTGGGAAACAACAAAAAACGAGAGAGGAAACTAGAAATAATTTGCTGAATAATTAATCATTTCTGGAGTCAAATTCATGGCAGCCACTTTTTTGTATTTTTTACTTTACCTAATTGCTCATCTTAAAAAAGATTTTCTCAATGTTACATTTTTCAGATAATAATAATAACAGGTCTGGTTAGTCACACAACAGAAAGCGTCATGTGAACAAAGTCTTTTGGCAGCATGCTGTGTTGGTAAAATTGGTAAAAGGGGTGATCAATGAATAAGTTATTTCTCTCACCTTTTGTTGGGCAGTGATCACTAAAAAAGTCTGAATTTTCAAAAAACAAGTGTGAATGCTGCCGAACACAAACTAAGGGACCGATTTAGCAAAAATTACATTGTAAATTGAACTCCCACATTGAAACCCTATTCAGGGAGGGAAGTTTTAAATAAACAAAAGAAAACGTTATTTCTAGACATAATAATGAGTAAATGTTTAAATTTTCAGCCTTCTAGCTCCATTGGTTGATTGATTTATTTAGCGGCATATCAACTCTTGATGGATCATTTAATGCCAAAATCAGTTTAAAATTCTGAAAGTCAGAGGTTTTTTCTTTGTTTTTTTAAAGATTTTTGCAACTTTGGTGAAAGAACAGGTGGTCCCTGTTTGGGGGGGGGGGGTCTTATCCCTCTGCAGGGGATGCAGTTGGCATATTCTAGGACCCAGCTCCATTGGTGTGGCCTGTACGTGCCATACATACATAGCCAGCCAGACCAACTTAAAAACTGAAGAAACCTATGTTGACAGTTTTGGTTGACGGTTTCTAATAATAAAGAAGAAGAATTAGATGAAGAAGAAGATGAAGAAGTTGTGCCAAAAACAATAACCTTTAGGGATAGATATCAGAAGTTCAGGACAAAAACAAAAATGAAAAATGCTTGTTTTTAATCTAAATTGATTCCTACAAAGTCACCATTGACAGGTGATGATTTGTAATGGTGGTCATTTTCTGCAATCTACCTATCATCGACCAAATTATTGCAATCTATCAAATATCTCTTTAGGACTATTCTGTGCACTTTTGCATGAGAATTTCAATATATGTCTTGCTCATGAACTTTATTGTTAAGTAAGTATTTTAAGTTATTCTCCTTAGGCAGGCGAGTTCTTATCAACTTCCGCTTGGGGGCACTGTTTTACGTTCTGGTAAACAAGCAGCCATACTGGCATTGTGTTAATTAGTAGATCAGAGAGCTTGAGAAGCCACGTGTATGAATCGGTGACCGCGGTCATTTTATGAATAAAGGACCTGTAAGTACATCTTCTGTTTGCATTTTTAATCTGTTAATATCTGTCATTATACCAATCGTACATTTATTTTGAGACATTTCATATACAAGGAATAAAACTAATTTGTTTTTAACTCCTTACTTGTTTCATCTTTAAAATTTATATGCTCCCTAAACTATTTCATTCACCCTCGAGTCTTTATCACAAAATTTATTTTACTAAGTTTCCTTATGCTTTTTGATCATTTTCATCTAATTCTCCCACGTGTATCGTTTTATGCATAATTCACTTTGCATCATGAGCTTGTCTATCTCCCCTAGAAGAAGAAGAAGAAGAAGAAGAAGAAGAAGAAGAAGAAGAAGAAGAAGAAGAAGAAGAAGAAGAAGAAGGGGGGGTGATGATCATGAGCAGCAGCAGCAGAAGCAGCAGCAGCAGCCCACTGCTGGACAAAGGCCTTTCCCATTTCCTTCCATGACGACCTATCTTGCCACGTCTTACCAGCAAACCTTTCTATCTCGTCCCTCCATCTTGTGTCTGGTCTTTTCCTGCTGCATTTACTGTTAGTCTGTTAGTCTTTTACCCCATCTATTGTCATCTCTTCTTGCTAGGTAACCAGCCCATCTCCATTTTTGCTGCTTAATTATTTGTATAATATCTTTCACTCTGGTCTTCTCTCTGATCCATGTTGATCTTTTTCTATCTCTTAGAGTTACCCCTAGCAACTGTTGTATACTTTACACTTTAGGCACATTGGCAAGGTGCTCTTCAGAATATCTCTATTCATACCAAATGCTTTCCAACCTATTGTTATACGTCATTTGATTTCGCAGTCATGGTCTTTCTCTAGCTTTATTAGCTGTCCTAGGTAGATGTACTCAGCAACCTCTTCTAGAATCTCACCTTCTATCTTTATGACCTTCTTAGGAAATATTGAATTCCTTTGAAATATGGAAATCTTGGATAGAGAGAGAAAATCGTAGCTAATTTCCATGTTCACTGTCATTAGGAAGTATTGAAACTCTGGTGCCAAAAATATGAATATGTTGCCGTCCAAAGATGAGTACACCCTACGAAAAAATATGTTTGGCAACAGAGTTTCAATGCTGTACAGTTTGGTCATAAATAATACCTGATAATATCTGTTTTGATTGTGTAATGTTCCACTGGAAATAATAAAATACTGCTATGTTGGTTTAGAAGAAAATTAACTTTCTATTAAAGAGTGGTAGGTATTTATGGGTGATACTGTACATATATGATTATAGATTGCACACATACATATGTAGGTGAATAATCTGTGTATATATACTGATAGTGTGGGAAGAGCACTTGATTTCTCTCTTGATGTGCCTATCTGTTTCTAGATAGGTTTCCATACCATTTATTCAGATGATATGTTCATCTAACAATGAACACAGCAGAAAAAAATATAAGGTGAGCATATGTTAGCTGAAACGAATTCATGGGTTAGTGTTAATAATATTGTCTACTTGTTATGTTGTTTATGTATTCATAGATAGGTTTCCATACCATTTATACAGATGACATGTTGATCTCACAATGAACACAGCTGAAACGAATACATAGGTTAGTGTTAGTAATATTGTCTAGTTCCCCCCCTCTCTCTCTCTCTCTCTCTCTCTCTCTCTCTCTCTCTCTCTCTCTCTGTGTACCTGTGCTGTAGTGCTACATAAAGAAAGGGTGTGCAGGGCTGCCTGCTCTAGCGAGCATTGCAATCCGGTGAGCGAAGCAAGCCTCGACAGCTGGGTGGTTTGCAGAGGGAGTGCATTTTAGGGTTACCTTGATTCAATACATCTAGGTACAATGCACCATTTCAGCTAATTTGAGGGTACAAACTGATAAATAGAATCAGAATTTTAATAGTATCCTAAACTCTCATAATGGCACTCATTCTAATGGCACCATATAATGACACACATATTCTAACAGCATTTGTTTATATATTCTTGCAAGACTATTGTCAGGGATTAGTTTGCAGCAACAGCACTTGAAGATTTGCATTATTTTAAAAAGTAAAAACTGTATATGGGGTATTAGACTGTGAAAGGGTAATAAAAAGTAATTTTTGTCTGTATTTTTTGGTTTCTTATTATTAATAAACTTCATATAAAATCCACCTGTTATAACAGCAAATTCATTATAATGGCACTTAAATTGCTGAGGGTGCCGTAATAATCAGAGTCTACTATATATACAGGGTGGTGAAAAAAAACTCCTGATTTCAAAAATAGAGTAATATTTACAAAAGTTACATATAATTTCTAATAGGGAGTTAATTCTCACCCACCCTGTAGATAGGTTTACAGGGTGGTGAAAAGAAACACCCAATTTGAAATTAGTGATAACTTTATTATTTATTGATCGATTGTAGTCAAACGAGCTCTACTTTAGACAATATAATAGTATAAATTCTACCACTCTAAGGACCAAAATAAAATTTGTTTCCTGAAAATAAAGTAATATTTACAAAAGTTACATATAATTCCTAATAGGGAGTTAATTCTCACCCACCCTGTAGATAGTGAGGGAATGCCATTCCCCTTCCCAAACAAAGTAAGGGAACGCACGTTTCCACGGCACTACACCACGGTTGTGTACATATAAATCAAGGTTAAGTATATGGATTAAGCCGTTTGGGTCGAGCGGAATTCCTTTTCATGAAGGCATTCTTGGTTACACGAGGCCAGGAGAAATATTTCAAGTCACACAAACACGGAATGAGAATTGAAATGCAACCAGATGTGTCGTGTCCAAGTGTAAACAAGCAAACAATCATTGAGTCGAAACGGAATCAACCAAATACTTGACGACTTTGTAATTGGTCTCATCTCTTAGATGAGAAACTATTTGACTCCAAAACAATAAGTCAGAATTGAAATGCTGGAATTAGTCTCTGCTGGACGATCATGGCTCAATGGTTAGAACGATGGACATGGCAGTTACAAGGCCTACTGTTCCATACCAGGGCCTCCAACAGGAATTTTATAAGGCGATTTAAAGCTGCCCCTTCTCCCCCCCCCACACAGTGTTGCTAACTCAAAAAATATTTTTGTGCTAGTTTGACTGCTAAAAAGCGCTAAATATTTAAAAAATAGCCAAAAAATGGCCAAAATCCACCAAAAAGACACTACAAATGGTTAAAATGTTTAAGCGTAAATGTGCTAATTTAGCACTTTTTTGCATTGGCAAAACAAGAAAAGTGCTGAAGCTAGCGTGAAATGCGCTAAATCAGCAATACTATTCCCCACCACACACAAGCACACTACACAAACACCCTAGTCCTTTAGCCATCCTGTTTTCATTATATATTCACTAAACAATAAATGATAGAGCCAACCTATTTTATTAATGGCCATATTGTATTGGTCTCCCTTTAACTATCTTGGACCCATTTGGTCTTCCAGGCCCCGGTGTGATGCACTGACTGCAACCCCCTCTCAGAGGCCCTGAATATAGGTTGCTACTAACATCTAACTATCATATATGCCGGTATATAAGACCTGATATTTAATTCTTTTTTTTAAATGCAAATGTTACACTGTATCCAATGTGCTGGTATTATGACTTGGTGACCATCTATTGAAGCTCTGCATGGACAGATATAGATCTTAGTTTTTCTGAAATTTAATAACCCTTTCGATACTTCTGGGACATATATAAGCAGTTTTACTTGTAATTGCAGAAATATTTATCATCTCAGACTGCATTTGGTTTGGTTACCCCTTTGTCCCTCCAAATATTTCTCCCTTTGTATGGGCTCAAGATTTCTATGACACCTGGGATATATATATCACGTAGATCACTATAAGTCTACTGAGACATTTTAATTCAGACATTAAGCACCTTAAATCTGGTTAAAAGATTGGTTGAAATGCATATGAAAACAAAACTGACTAGCATTCCAAGGGAAATTATGAATCACCACCACCCATATATTCTGTGTTGGTGTTGATTAATTAAAAAGTTCGGAAAAAGGGGTGATCAATGAATAAGTTACTTCTCTCGCTTGTGAAAAAGGTCTGAATTTTCAAAAAAACAAGCGGGCAAAAACTAATAACAAATTTTGCATGAACTTACATTGCATATTGAACCCCCATCTAAAATCCTAGGCCTATGTCCAGACACATAGATAGATACATAGATACATATAAATGTCAGAACACATGAATAACCTAAACCCAGCAATAAACCAGTGTTGTGGGTAGCAGTGATTAACAGTTTATTAGGATAACAGAAACCTTCTACAAAAGATAATCTTATATTCGAAACCGTCAAAAAAAAATTGCCACCAAATCTGTCAACATAGGTTTCTTCAGTTTTTAAATTGGTCTGGTTGGCTGGTTGACTATGTATCGTGTGCACAGACCGCACCAATGGAGCTAGAGGCCTAAATATTGGAACATTTACTCCTTATTATGGCTAGAAAAAATGTTTTTTTTGTATTTTGAAAATTACCCCTAAATTCATTTTTAGGTGTGTGTGTTTGGGGGGGGGGTCATTTTGCAATGTAAATGTATGCTAAATTGGTTTGTGTCCAGCAGTGTTCAGGCTTGAAAATTCAGACTTTTTTGGTGATTGCCACTCAACAAAAGGCAAAAGAAGTAACTTATTCATTGATCCCTCTTTTACAAATCTTTTAATTGATCACCCCCACCACAGCATGCTTCCAAAAAATGTTGGTCACATGACAGTTTCTATTGAGTGACTAACCAGACCTGTTTTATTATAATTTGTGGGCATTAGTATATATTCACGTGTTTATTGGTATGCAGGAACAATGAGAATGAAAGTATTAAAGTATATAACAGCCTACCTCAGGACCCACACAACATATCCCTATGAAATATATATGTATGAGAGAAAGAGAGAGAGAGAGAGAGAGAGAGAGAGAGAGAGAGAAAAATGGTGTACCAAGGTTGGGGAGAGGGGACAGCCCACGCGGGATGAAACCATCAGATGGGGTGACACCAATATGACTGTCTAAAAGATTTTCATATAGTTTTGTGGTAATTTCTTTTTCCAATGAAAGTTCAGTCTGTCCACACGATATCTCTGAAAATGCCCTGCTACCAATGTAATGATCTCAGAAATTCTTCCTCTTTAGGATTTCTTCACTGATTAAACACCCTCTTTCCTCTCATTCCTTAGCTTATATAGCTCCAATATGCCCCCCCCCCATCAAGGGGGATAATACCATATGCCAGCGCCATCTATCTTGAAGCTTTCAAGGACATTAACTCTAAACACCAATTATCTGTCTTGACCTTTTACCCGGCATATACGGGTACTTAATCTAGTATGAAATGAATCAGAAAACAAACATAGTTTTGTAGACCGCTTCCAAAACTGATTAACCACAAATACATCTCTTGCTAAATACTGACTATTCAAGCACAAAGTGAACACAAAAGAAGATAAATCAACAATTGAAATCAAATAGTTCATCAAGAACTGCAAGTATCAAAGAGTCTTGGAACAAAACAAATGCCAAAGAGTTTTCAAAGAAAAATTGCCAATTAAAAAGTGTTTGTGATGATAATTCAAATAGACTCCGCATCTCTTGAACAAACCAAAGAGAATTTGTAACTTGGGTCATAAAAACTCACTTCTGAAGAGAAACTCTCTTTTAAAGATTCAATGCTCATCAAAGATAATTTTCTAATTATTGAACCTTTCGAAGCCGTCTCTTATTTCTGTGACAATGAAATGCAGAATCTACACAATCTACACTGTTCTGTGGTTAGTCACTCAATTTGGCAGCATGCTGTGTTGGGGGTGATAAATTTAAAAAATTGGAAAAAGGGGTATTCAAATTTGTTGGCCAGTGATCACTGAAAAAGTCTGAAAACAAATGTGAATACTGCTGGACACAAACTAGTGATCAATTCAGCATAAAATTACATTGCAAATTGAACTCAATTCAATGTAGGATATAACAGTCTTATATAGCAATTTCTAATGGTAACAAAAATTCATATAGCAGTGAATGTGTTAACCATTCTTCAGGTTCCATATCTTTCGACATAAGATGTCATAGTGCTTATCTACTGTGTCTGACTGGAGGATGATACTTGGTAGGGTCCCTATCCTTTCCAAGTTGGCGGGTCACCATGCTTTTTAATGCATCCTGGGGTGCCCTTACGCGTGCCACTAACATTTTTGCTGGGATGCCTTGGAAGTCGAGATTTTTTATCTTCACTGTTAAGTAAGTATCTTGAGTTATTCCCCTTAGGCAGAAGAGCTCTTACCATCTTTCAGTAAGGGGGGGTGCTGTTTTACGTTCTGGTGAACGAGCAGCCAGATTGGTTTTAGGAGCTCGAGAAGACACATGTGCAAATCATTGACCGCGGTCATTGTAAATATGTATGAATAAAGGATCTGTGTGAGTACGTCTTCTGTTTGCATTTTTAATCTGTTAACATCTGTCATTATACCAACCTTACATTCTCTGCTGTTCCAGACTTGTCCTTCATTGGATGTACCATTTTGGACATTGCAACTCCCCAGGTCTTAAAACGGGCTTACCCTGCCATTGTTGTCAATGACGTCTTGGCAGAGGGAGGAGATCTCCACATGATCCCTGGTTTATGGCATCCAGTATTCCCAGACAATCACCCATCTAGGTACTGACCAGGCTCGACATTGCTTAACTTCAAAGACCTTATGAGAACCAATGTGTCCAAAGCGATTTGACTGTACTTTCATCTTAATTTTTGTTTGATTTTTTAGATGAGGAATTGTCATTATTATGCATTGATTTATTGCAACAATTATTCTTCTCTTGCTTATTATAGATGATGTTATAGAACATGATGTGATCATGAAGGTCAAACCATCTGACGTTAGAGTTGAAGGCTCCCAATTGCACCACCTGACGTCCTTGGAGACAGTGTCCTAGTGGATATAAGCGTTTGTTAAAAGTGTTCACATTATTTCCCCCCATTTGTAAGAGTTGATTTTTTGTTAATAAGTCTAAAAGGATGATTTCTGACAACCTTTTTGCCCTTCTTCTCGCACAGTTTATTCACCTTGAATAGTACAGTTTTGAACTCAAATACAATTCTTTCACTGCAAAAGGACTCCTTTTTTTCCAAGTCATTAACTTCTTTTTAAGTAATGATTAACAAGCATGGCTATTAAAAAACTACAAGTTTAACCTTTGCCATCAAAAAATGATGACAGTATTTAAAAAATGTTGCTATTGCACTGTACTTGAAAGAATATCAAAAGCATTATGTTGCTCTGCATTTTTATTCATTGCTACCCACAACAGTAGTTTATTCCTGGGTTTATCTTATTCGTGTGTTCTAACATTTATATGTATCTATCTATGTATCTATCTATCTATGTGGATCACTTTGCAGCCTTTTGGCTAAGATCAAAGTGTAGTATCTGTTTTTCGAAACCGCCATGGCCTCAAAGTTCAGAGAACCACAGCCTTTTGGGGGTCCTTGTGGCATGCTCGGGTATGGTCCTGGGAGAAGTTGCACAGGATATCTTGGCCAGCTGGTCGGGATATAATCACCATTAGCATGCTCAGGATTTGTCCTCTTTTACCCTAGTCCTCGTGGCATTTGTCTCAGTGACAGGGATTTGGGATTCTCCTCCCTCAAGTCTCTAGTCACGGTGACATGAGACCCCACTTACTGAATTCGGCACTAAATGACCCACCAAGGGTCGATGTGCCGTTAAGCAAAACAATCAATCCATCAATCAAGCTATCTATGTATCCGGACTTTGCCTAGCTCTATGAGTAGAGAAAATTCCCCCCCGTAAAAATGTTTTTAGAGGGGGTTCAATTTACAATGTAAGTTTATGTTAAATTGGTCATTAGTTTGTGCCAGTTATTTTTTTGAAAATTCAGACCTTTTTTAGTGACCACAGCCCAACAAAAGGCAAGAGATGTAACTTATTCACTGATCACTCATATTTCCAACTTTTTAATTGATCACCCCCAACACAGCATATATGGGTGGCAGTGGTTCATAATTTCCCTTGGAATGCTAGTCTTGTTTATGTTCAACCAGAATAAATAAATAAGGGAGATTACTCCCCTTTGACAAATGTTACAGACAGAAAATATAGGCCATCACATGGTGTATTATATAAGTAGATAGTTTCTATTATCTCCAATTTAATATTCTGAGTACAAAAACTTTTGCCGATATAGTAGAGTACAATAACATTTTAATCAGAGGCTTTAATAATCGAAACATCAGCAAAAAGTTTTATTCAGAACCAAATAGAAATTGATTGGGCTACTGATTAAATTAATAACGTAATTAAACAAAAAAATACCAGGTCTGGTTAGTCACTCAATAGAGACCGTCCTGTGACCAACATCTTTTGGCAGCATGCCATGTTGGGGGAAATCAATTAAAAAATTGAAAAAAGGGGCAATCAATGACTTCTCTTGCCTTTTGTTGGGCAGTGATCAGTAAATGTTTAAATCTTCAGCCCTCTAGCTCCATTGGTGTGGCCTGGACGCGAAAAGTAAGTTAAAAAGTAAAGAAAGTTTTGGTGACAGTTTTGTTGACAGTTTCTAATAACGTAATTAAACAAAAAAAAATAAAAATAAAAGCACTTCCAATATCAGATATTGAATTAAAAATACTGAAATTAGAAGTTTTATTCAAACGACAATTCAGAGATTTCTACAAAGAAATATAATTAAACATTCACAAAAGAATTAAAAAAAAAAAGTTCTTTTTAGTTAATTGAAAGTTTGGACAACTCATCAGCTTTTAGGAAAAATGACAAGTGCTTTGTTAAAAAGATGAGAAAGTATGAAGAAATAAATTGACTTTAGATGAGTATGTCTTGTAGAAATAGCAGAGAAATTATATTTCATGATTAGTCTAAATATTTTTCTCATTTACCATGATATACAGAAGACACTTATTGTTGGTCCGGTTCAAAAGAGTGACATAACTAAATGACATAATGAGGGAGTGACATGAATACTGTATCAAAAGAGTGACACAAATACTGTATCAAAAGAGTGGCATAACAAAGGAGTGACACAAAAGGAGTGATATCAAAAGAGTGGTATAATGAAGGAGTGACATAAATACTGTATCAAAGGAGTGACATAATGAGGGAGTTACATAAATACTGCATCAAAAGAATGACACAAATACTGTATCAAAAGAGTGGCAAAACAAGCAGTGACATAAATACTGTATCAAAGGAGTGACATAATGAGGAAGTTACATAAATACTTGAAATTTTATTAAAAATTACTTCAATTGATATAATTCTTAGGATTCTATTTCAAAAACTAAAAGCATCAAATTGTTAAAATATTTTAAAACTCGTTTAAAATTCTTGTTCTCCATCATTGGAATTATCTTTCAACTCATATTTGTTTAAATCATTGTTTCATTTTATGTTTCAGAAGTAAATCTGAAGCGGTAAATTGATTCAGACGCATTTTACATTGTCACTTCATTATGGTAATATTCATGTCCCTCCTTTGAAATTTGTCACCCCTTCATTTCACATTATCACTTCAAGTTAAATTTTGAAATTATTATTGTGAATTCAATATAAATTGTGTTTGGTAACTCCACTACTAGAATGATTTCACCTCCTACCACTTCTTTTTTATAGAGTGTAAAGTCTTGGTTGGAGCTTCAACTCTCGCTTTTGTGAGAGGCACTTATTCAGTGAGCTAAGTTTGAGAAGCCATATTGTAAACAGTGAGTGAAGACTCAAGGCATCCTTTGAGTGATAAGTGAACTGTGTTACAGTTAAATTTACCAGAAGTTATTTATTACTTTGTGTGACCAGAGACAACAAGGATACTAATACAAGAATCGGCCAGTCGATATTACACCGATAGAAAACTAGACAACGCAGAAACCATCAGATGCAACCATTAAAAAAAAGATAAAGCATCCCAGAAGCAATGAGTTGATCATCATTTCATTTTATGTTTCGGAAGTACTTCTGAAGTGGTAAAATTGATTCAGAAGCATTTTACATTGTCACTTCATTACAGTGATATTTGTGTCACTCCTTTGAAATTATCTCTGATTTATCACTTTGTTATGTCACTCCTTCTTTACTAACCCCACTATAATGCCAAGTTGTAGACAGACAGTAAAATTGATTCAGAAGCATTTTACATTGTCACTTCATTACAGTAATATTCGTGTCACTCCTTTTACCATTTCTCCGATTTACCACTCCTTTGTTATGTCACTCCTTTGTTACTAACCCCTTATTGTAATCACTTTGGGACAGGGACTTTTAGATAACAATAACCAGCTGATAACATTAAGCAAAGGATATAAAAATTGGAATAATTTACATTCATTGTTATGAATTTGTTGTATAGCCACGAGTCGGCGGGAAGAAAATCCTGTACTTGGAGAAAAAGCAAGACTGGAGACTTGTTTTGTAAACATATGAGGATATATTTTTATTCCATCAGACACATCGTTCAGTGGTGGAGAATGAAGAGTAGGAGAGAGATAATGAGAGCCGACATACTTTTCTTAGACAGCAGGGTAATTTGTCCTGTCTTCATCCCAAGCATAAGTGATCTCTCTGGTCTCTGAGGATGCTCTGTGTGGCTTTTATCAGGTTTGAACGCCCACACTGATTTTCCAGCAACTCAGAGTTTTAGTAAACATCCTGTTTATGACCTTTCCACACCTGGTGTGTCTTCCTGTCCCTGGCCTCTGCAGCTCAGGGTTTTAGTCAATATCCTGTTTATGACTTTTCCACATCTGGTGTGTCTTCTTGGCCGATATCCTGTTTATATATTCATTGTTATAAAGAACTTTACATTATGAAAAATAAATATTAAATTTATTTTTTAATTTTTTAATTCATTTCATATAAAGTGTTTGGGACTGCTTTTGATAACTGTAACCATTTGATAACATTATTATAATAAACACCTTCCTCTGTATATTGTATTAGAAACCGTCAACATAGGTTTTTAAGCGGGTCTGGCTGCTGGCTTCCTGGCTATCTATGTATGGATGTGTCATGCATACAGTCCACACCAATGGAGTTAGAGGGCTGAAAATACAAACATTTACTCCTTATTATTTCTAGAAAAAAACTTTTGTTGTCCCCAGCTGCGTTCACATTTGTTTTTTTAAATTTGAATATTTTTAGTGATCACTGCCCAACAAAAGGTGTATGAAGTATCTTATTCGTTGTTCACTCCTTTTTCCAATTTCTTAATTGATGCATCCTGCCAAAAGACGTTGGTCACATGACAGTTTGTTTTGAGTGACTAACCAGACCTGTTTTACCTATTATTTAGTATGTGTACGAGGACTCATAAACTGATTGTGGAATAAGCAAACGAATCGAAGTATATGTGTATGAAGATCTTAAGATATGTATGGAGATCTTGGGATGCCCAGTCATCAGAACCCCCCTCTTGGCTTTGCTGATGTAGTCCAGAGGAAAGCAGAGTACAATACATCTGGCATCAGCTTGGCTGCAGGAGCTGCCAGAAGGACATCAGATTGGGCATCCAACTGCCTCAACAGGGGCTCCACTCTCTGGTTTGGAATCAGAGTTGTCCTTCTCCTAGACTGGTTGCTTTCCCAAGGCTAGAGAGCACAATCTACCCTGCTATTTTACCCATAGCTGGGGGGGGGGAGAAGAGATGGATTCATGCCTTTCCCAAGAGAATTAGTGCGAAGTAAACATAAACAGCCTCAACCAGAGTTTTAACTTGGACACCAATTCCATTGTCCGCACCGTTACCACTACATCATTTGTATCCCCATATGTGAATGTGTATAATTTTATACATGTAAACACACATTTTACATATACTAACAGGAACCGATTTATTAATGGGATAGAATTTTACATGATTCTCTTTTGATTCGCATTTGAGTTGAAAGGTGTCCATTAAATCACAAATAAAGCCAATTTTACTGGGATACTTTATGGCAAGCTGACTATAAGATACTTCACCTACCCACTTAAAAATGAAGAAAAACAAAAACTTTGAATAAAAAAGATCTGTACTGAAGATTACAAAAGAACATCATTCTATTATACTTATTGGACCTCCGTTTCAACATTTATCTTCATAGAAATTACTTACTGAAATCCTCAGGGTATAATTCACCTTAATTTACTTTTATTCATTTGAGACTTGTATTTGGTGGGGGGGGGGGGGGTGATTATTAAGCATCACTACCCACAACACTGGTTTATTGCTGGGTTTAGGTTATTCATGTATTCTGCATTTATATGTATCTATGTGTCTGGACTTTGCCCAGCCCTAACTGTGTATAGTAGAAACTTGAAATTTTTGCACACACACTCCCCTCAATGAGTAGGGAAAATGCTATTTTTTGTTTTTTAAAGTTTCCCCCCTAAATAGGTTTTTAGAGGGGGGTTCAATATGCAATGTAAGTTTATGTGAAATTGGTCATTAGTTTGTGCCCGTTTGTTTTTTGAAAATTCAGACCTTTTTTAGTGATCACAGCCCAACAAAAGGCGAGAGAAGTAACTTATTCATTGATCACCCCTTTTTCCAACTTTTCTTGATCACAACACAGCGTATATGAGAGGGGTGTCTTACTCCTTTAGCTATCTTTATCTTGTTTGTATCTTTATGTAGTCTAATTATTGCAGTGCCATTTTCCTATATGTTTTGGATGATTTGTATGCAATTCTCATCAACACCTTGTTCTTGCATTGCGTTGAAGACTGTTGTGTGTTCTACCGAGTCAAATGCTTTCTCATAATCTACAAAGGCCAAACAGAGTGGTTTGTTGTATTCTAAGGATGTTTTGATTAGTTGATTTATTGCATGTAGGTGATCTATTGTTGAGCAGCCGCTTCTGAAGCCGGCCTGCCTGTGTGGTGGATTTTCGTCTAGAGTGCCTGTTAATCTGTTTGTGAGTATTTTTGTGAATAGTTTATATATATTAGGTAATAGTGTAATAGGGCGGTAGTTGCCAGGTTGTGCTTATCTCCTTTCTTGTGGAATAGGATTACTATTCCTAGATAGAAGTTTTTAGGAACTTTTTTTCTCTTCTAGGAGGTCTGCCATTATGCCATCCTCGCCTGGGGCTTTACCAAGCTTCATATTTCGTAGTGCAGATACTACTTCTTCTACTGTTATGTCTGGGATATTGGTAGTATCTATAGGTTTATTAGTTTGTGGTATTTCTATTTTTGAAGTGTACACATTTTCATAATATTCTTCTATTACTTTTGTCAATTTGTCACTATTTTGGTTAATTTTGCCATTGTTATACTTTAGTTGTATAAGTATATAGATAGTTTGACAATTAGCTTTGTAATTGAGTTCTGATTTAATCCTTTCCAGCAACTTTAATAATACTAATAATCTGTGAATTGATTGGTGTTACTCTAATTTATTTCACCTTTGCATGTTTTATTTAATGGGACAACAAACTGAACAAATTAGTTCAAAGTATAGAATAAAATCTTAACTAAATAAGTTACTTCGTAGAATGCAATCATACTTGTATTATATTAAAATATAGCAATAGGGTTTTATTAGTCATGACCTCATGGCTAATACAAGATGAAAATGATCAAAAACATAAGTAAATTTAGTCATGGGTGAATGAAATTTTGTAATAAAGACTTGAGGGTGAATGACACTGAAATAGTTTTAGAAACACTGCAACAAAGTAGTTCAAAGTATAGAATAAAATCCTAATTAAATATGTTACTTTGTAGAATGCAATCATACTTGTATTATATTAAAACATGTCAATACGGTTTTATCAGCCAACTTCTATTCTGACTGAAGATCATTACCGCAACTTTTGTAATGTAAATATCATAAATAAAAGAAATTATAAAAATATATATTTTTTTGTATAAATGTATTTATTTATTAGAATAAAATAAGCCTGTGCATATCTGTATGATAATTTTTCGTTAATATCTAAGACTTGTCAGCTCAGTCAGTAAGACAGCAGCTTGGCAATCAGTTGGTCGTGCGTTCAAATCACGGTAGGGGAATGTGGGTTTTACATATTGGTTTACACCTCTCATTTTGGTGAGGATTGTTCTGGTTGTTCTTGTTACGGTAGGAAAACAAAGTCCACTCTGTACTTTTTACTGGAGTTTGAAAAAATGAATGTGTGCACTAGAGGTTAGTAACGTAAAATAGTGTAGAATTGAATGAGTTCTGATTTAACCCTTTCCAGCAACTTTAATAATAATAATCTGTGAATTGATGGGGTTTATTGTTATTGATTTATTTTGACATTGCATCACATAAAATAAGAAATATTAATTGATGTCTTATTTAATGCAACAACAAACTGTGCAAATTAGTTCAAAGTATAAAACAAAGTTAAACAAAACATTTGTAGGCAACTGAATTAGACAAGTTGGGCAGTTTTGAATACCCAACACATTCACTAGAGTTAATATTGTCAAACTCCAGTCCAAGGTGGAGTTGCCCCCCCCCCCCGTAACAACAGGAGGAACAAGAACAGGAAACAATCCTCACCTAATTCAGGGGAGTAAATTCTTCACTGCTTCACATGATTGGTAGGCGGCTCTCTTACCAACTGAGATTAACTGACAAGTCTTATATATCTATGAATTTATTTATTATATATACAATACAAATGTTGCAGTCATCTTTGGTAGGAATAGAAGTAGGAGTGGAGTTTGACCCTGCAGCAGCCAGGCTTGTTATTTGATTTGTTGTTATGGGGATAGTTTAAAGACAAAGTTTATGCCCTGAAACCCGATACAATTATAGACTGCAACTGAACAGAATTATCCTGCAATTACAAGGGAGACATTACTTGATGGTTGTAACTCAGTCTCTCGACAGTACAAGCTATGTCTTGCTGTGGAAGGGGGACATTTTGAACACTTCAATTGTCATTAAATCATAAACACTGCTGCCATTCTTTCCAAACTTTATTCTTCACCAAATATCCTGATAAAAACTAAACAAGCAAAAGTGCGTTTGGGTTGGACTTGATTTACTGCCAACTAAAAGGCAGAAGGGGGTCATCGTACATCTGGCAGACACCCACACCTCTAGACATTGAGCCGAGTTGGTGTCAGTGCATCAAGAACTGTCTGAGAAGACATACTGTTGACCACTCTTTAGCTGCAAGTTGTTTTGTCCATTTTTAGCTGCCTTTTGGAGTGCTGTCACTCTGTAACTCTGAGTGCCACCATGGGATTGCATAAGCTTACCACCAAATAGAACTCCCATACCTTGGCTCAGCTGGAGAAAGGGATTTCTGTGATTCTTGTGGCGCAAGATATTAGAGTGCAAATAAGGCAGTTTACGACTGAGCAGAAGAAAGTATCTGGACTCCCTGGATACCTAACCCTGGATCCGTGCCTGGTGAATATCAGATAATCAGTTTGTGTTATCTACACATGACGTCTACATCATCAGAGTATTTTCTACAGCTTTGGTAAGAATCTATTTCCGACAATTTAGTTATTCAAATCTACAGTGGCCGCAAAAGAAATCTTTACATAAAAAAACGCAAAATAAAATTAAACAAGCAAAAGTGTGTTTGGGTTGGTCATGATTTCTCGCCAACGAAAAGGCAAGGGAGTCATCGTACATCTGGCACCCACACCTGAGCTGTGTCCCAATGCATGTCATTCTGCAATCTCTAGTCTGTTGCTCTAACAATTAGGGTAACGTGCTGGAAACTTGAGACATGGTCTTCAAATTACATCTTAATGACTGCACTTTCATAACAGCATAAGATTGCTGTGTATATTTATATAATAGCAGATTATGTCATGTTATAATATTTATAGAAGACATCCAAGCTTACATTGCTTACATTTACCTGGGAAGTGAAGTGTTTTTATTCTGATGATGTTATGAAAGATTACCAAATGCAAACACTCTCACCTATGCTCATCAGTGCCGTAGGTTTAATGTTTGGAGATTTCCTCTTGGTATTCTTATTCTGACTCTGTTAAAGCTATTCTATGAATAAACATAGAAGCAGGGCTGGTCCAAGATACTGGCAACATGACCAGTTGCCCAAGGTTCCAAGTACTAATGTTGTATAGCCATCTTGGACTTGGAGAAAAAGACTCGAAACTCGGTTTATAAAAATATGATGATATATTTTTTATTGCATTAGATACATCATGCCATGGCGGAGAATGAAAAGTGGGAGAGAGATAAT
Organism: Architeuthis dux; assembly: GCA_006491835.1. Taxonomy (NCBI): domain Eukaryota; kingdom Metazoa; phylum Mollusca; class Cephalopoda; order Oegopsida; family Architeuthidae; genus Architeuthis; species Architeuthis dux. Next base: position 1,161,299 of record VCCN01004703.1, read on the forward strand.
GGGAGCCAACAGACTTTTCTTAACAGGGAAATTGGTCTTGTGTCTTCCCAAGACTAGGCGTTCTGTCTCTTTGCTTCTCTTTCGCTTTTATGGGGTTCGAACCTCCGCACTGGTTTTCCAGCCCACCACCGATAGGTCAGGGTTCAGTTGATATCCTGTTTATGACTTTTGAACACCTGTTGTGTCTGTTCCTGTCCCCAACACCTACAGTTTGCAGTTTTGGTTGATATCCTGTTTATGACTTTCAACATATGTGGGGGTCAAATCTGTGACCCCTGCCCATGGCTGCCTAAATATCTAACACTAGGGGGGTACATGTCATGTGTCTGAGACAGTAGGTCTTTCCAAGTACAAATGGGAAAATGGGAATATTAAATGGAACAAAAACAGTGAAAATAAGAAAAATTCCCATATCAGATTTTTCAGGAATATCTGACAGTTAAATACTTTCTGTTGTGGTGAAACTAACAGAAACTATTAGCAAAGGAAAGTTACCTGATTATTGTAATAAACCTTTTATTCCTATATATTTATTTTCCTCACTGTAAAACATAAGTACATAGATAAGATAATACTATACCCTAAAGGGTGCCAAAGTTTAGCTTGCCTGGGGTGCCAGGAACCCTAAGGGAGGCAGTGCAAATAGTGCAGCTGTACAGAGCCCCAAGATTTCATAAGCCCCCCCACCCAATATGTTTTTAAAATGTTTTTTCAATGTTTCACAGTGTTTCAATTTGTTTGAGGATTTATTATGTTACATTTCTTTTCTTATCATCCTCTAAGGTCAGTAAAGATTTGCTTTTCATTCCTAGTTGTTTTTCTATTTTCTGAAATGTCCACAGTGGTATTGCCAGGACTGTCATAAACCATTGGAGTTTCACCCATGTTGCCTATTGTTGATAATTCATATCCATAATGTTTGCGCTTAGCGATTACAAATTTATTGAAATGCTTTACTTTATTGTCCGAATCTTGTGGTGATCTTTGCGCAATGTGGTTTCTCTGTCGTAACGTTAGCTGATATTTCTATTCATGAATCTCGTACACCACCCACATGAAACACAGAACTTTTGAGTAACATTATATTTACATGTATCCATTGATAGCTTCAAAGCTTTTGTTCTAATAGCCATGCGGGTGACAAAAAGTCCATTGGCACGTAATTCACATACCCATGTATATAAATCTTTCTCCAATTTCTCATACGGGGAGACAGTATATCGTTTGGCACGTTTTGTTTTGGGCATTTTCTTGAGGGTCTCTTTTTTTTTTGTCATTCCCTTACTGATATTTCCAACACACAACAAACTATCTCTCAGCTCTACGATTTCCATGCTCTTCAGCATATTCAATAACATGCAACTTAAACCAGCCTCAGATATTGACATGAGATAACTTGATCTTTTGCCTTTAGTGCTCATGGTTTAGATGCTGTCAAACTCCAGTCCAAGTTAGAGTTGACTTTGTAACAACAAGAAGAACAAGAAATTTCCTCACCAAATTTAGGGGAGTAAACTCTTCACTGTTTGTCTATCCCATCACTTTAAAACAAACAGATATATAAAATTATCATTTCCCTACCGTGATTTGAAATCACAACCAAGTGATTGCTAGGTGGCTCTCTTACCAACTTTAAACTCATTCCTTACAACCGATTATCAGTGCCATGAGAAGTGTGAGCTCAATTCTCACTCCTTTTTTGCTGTAGTTGTGATAAAAACAGCTAAAAATTAAGATGAAGGTAAAAAGTAGTCAAAATTAATAGAATATTGGCCTACAATACTTCATCTAATAATAAGAATGAATGATAAAAATAAACTACATTTATCATTATTGTTAAGTAAGTATCATGAGTTATTCCCCTTAGGCAGAAGACTTCCACTAGGGGGCACTGTTTTATGTTCTGGTCAACGAGCACCCATTATTGCATTGTGTTTATTAGTATATGAAAGAACTTGGAAGGACACACATGTGTGGTTGACCGTGGTCATTATTTGAATAAAAGGACCTGTAAGTACATAATATTTTGTTGCATTTTTAATCTGTTAATATCTGTCCAAGCTTACAATTATCATCACTATTGAGGAGAAGCGTAAGTCTTTTTCTTAAACTCCAGTCCGAGTTGGAGTAGACATTGTTTTTCACACATAAGAACTAGACACACATGATTTAGGCAAATAAATTCTTTTCTGTTTGTCTATCCCATTACGTTAAACCAAACATTTCCCTACTGTGATTTGTAATCATGACCATGTGATTGGAAGGCGGCTCTCTTACCAACTGAGCTAAACTAGATAAGTCTTATATATCTACAAATTTATTTATTAGAGGATACAATAGAAAAGTTGCAGTAATCATCTTCAGTTGGAATAGAAGAAGGAGTGGAGTTTGACCCTGCAACAGCCAGTCTTGTTTTATTATTGTTCATTCAAAAGTTTGACAATGTAGCAGCCTGGCATTTTTATCAACTTTTTTTATTATAAATAGAATGAATATTTTCAATACTTCTGCCACCAAATATGTGCATATACAGGCAAGAAGTTTAGACAGATGTGAGTGATATAACATAAGTATTATTATGTTATGTCAACTACGTGACATGTACCCGCCATCTTAGAGCAAGGTTTGCCCAAGTACTTACTTACCCACTTTTTTCTCTGTCAACCATTATGGCAAGGCACAAGGCAACAAGTGTGGAGCACCATGCGAGGGAGTTTGGTTAATAATCAGTGTTTTTTTTATTCAATACAGCATGAAACAAAGTATTCAGTATCATAAGTTGTCTATCTTTGTTATTAAGGATTTCAATATTTTGTGATTTTAAACCATCTGAGCGTTCTGTCTTATGGCATTCAGGCTAATGTAATTCAGGATTATGATCGGCTTTGTCAGTGAGGTATATACTCTCTACATTTATAATAGTTTGCAAAACTGGCTAGCTAACCATTTTGTACTGAAAAGACATAAACATGGTTAGTTGGAGTTGCCAAACAAAAATTCTAATTAGTCTTTGATGCCATATATTCACTGTTATTAGTATATTTGAGTGTTTGTAAAATAACTACTACTAGGGGGGCAGAAGATTATCTTTCTTAGCAGGGACGGATCCAGGGTTTTGAGAAGGGGTCCAAACCCAGGATTTTCAGCAGGCTGGTTCAAATGAAAAAAAATTTTTTACAAATAAATACATAAAGAAATATGGCTTAGCTGTGGGGATGGTGGCTTTTTGAAAATGACCCCTCGGGCCCCTAATGGAGGTGGGCCCCCAAAAGCTTTGTAAATAGTAGTACGGCATTTCTACTGAAATCTCACTAACTGTTGAAAAATTAACCAACTCCTCCTTGCCCCATTAGTCACCCTTCCATAAGATTTCATTGTAATTTACTGAGTACTTTTGGAGATATCTTGTGGACAGATGGAAAGACAGACAGACACAACCAAATACATATACCACTGCAACTTTGTTGACAGAGGTAATCATGTAATTTAAATTCATAAAAATGGATAATTTTATATCTGACAGAATATGATAATTATAAAGACATTTATTAATTGGGAACCTATATTTGCTTGGTGCCAGTGTTAGTGACTGATAAACGAATATATATTGAATAATATATAATTTATAATTATCAGATATAAAATTACCCATTCTTTGAATTTCATACTGTCGGCATACAGAACCACATTATATTTGTACCTAAAATACGATTGTAAGAATAGAAAGTCAAGCAATTTGTAGGTTTAATGAGGGTGTCGTTAGCTCAGATGGTCAGAGCAGAGCCTGCGTATAAGGCTGCTTCCAAGGTGGACGTGGGTTTGATCCCTGCATGATGCTCACTTATTTATTTATACCATTTAGGCTGCCGAGCAAATATAGGCTCCCAATTAATAAATGTCTTCATAATTACCATAAAAATAGTTATATATTTGTTTCATCTTTAATAATCGTAATTACTAGTGGGATAGTGAGCCTGTTCTTCAGCACACGGTTTCTCAAATCTTGGAATCAAACTATTGACCGAGTGCCATCTAGTGTTGAAACGGGGAAGTTCAACACTGGATGAACAGTGTATTTTCAAGATGTGCTAGTTAGATGGCGCTACATATCGTTGCGACCGTGTATCAGCGCATTGAATAATGATTGCCTGGAATTATGAACATTTTCAAATGTCCCGCTGTGTCCCCGGGGAGCCGCGGCATGCACTTTGGGAATCTCTGTACTACAGTATTCAAAAGTTTTCCAGGCAGTCAATTCAGGCTACCTCAAATCAATTCTTGCGTCACTACCTCGTCTTGATAGCCCCACCATCCTGCACAGAATTTCATATCCTGTGTCTCTCACTGAACCATATCATATTCAGAGATGTTTGATTCTCCTTGGGGAATTCGCATATGCCAGGGCGACACAAAAGGAAAGGTGGTACTCAATAGTGGCAGTTTAAAGTAATCTTTATATCTAAATCAAATACGAGGGTCTAGGTGAGGTGCAGGTTTTGCTTAAGTTGAAAGGATTTGGAGGCTTGGGCGTGGATGTGACTGCACACGGGCGTTAATTAAATCGATCAATGCAGGTTCAAGCGCATTGGGGGTGTCTTTTCTGCTGAGAATGTTTTCGTAGGCCTTTTGTTCGCTCATTCATTCATTGAATGTGATAAAAAGAAACATGGCCATTTAGGCGTCATCATATACGAGGTCGGTCTGGATAGTATCCAACCATTTTGAATGTATCGAGAACCAATTACACCGGGCCCGATGTAACTTGGCAACCGTTCAGAGGGGACCTTAGTGCACATGCATGAACAGACACTAAGTCAGATGCCATTTAGTGAGCTTGTTTATTATGTTACTGTCACATTCACAATGACTGAAAGTATCCAGCCATTTTGAATATCTCCAGAACTGGTTGTGTGGCCTTGAGGTAACTTGGCAATCAATCAGGAGGAACCTTACTGCGCATGCATGAATAGACACTCTACCATTGAGTGAGCTTGTGTACTGTTTGACTGTTGCATTCACAATGACCGAACCTGCTCATTCTTTACATCTTGTGCAGGGTTTTTGGGGCAAAACATTGCATCACTCATTAAGGAGCATGTAACGAGGCAGCTTATTGCATTCATGAAAGGGGACTTTGTAAAATGAAAGGGATAAGTATGTCAGGATCCCAAGGCGCTGTTGCCCTTGATAATAGTAAATGGCTGGATGCTTTCCGGACAGAGCTTATATATATAGGATCCCCAAAAAATTAATTTATTGATTTTATTGGCTATTGTTACCTTTCCCGTTTCAAAATGGCCACTGCTGATGGCAAATTTAAAGTCAAAGAAGCAGATGACAAGATTCTTCAAAACAGCATTTTTTAGGCGTTAGGGTTTCAACTCCCTGAATGTAATTTCCAGTTCTGGTAAAAAATGTCTTGTTACTTGCAATGGGACAATAGATGTAGGAGCAGCATTTCTTTTTTTCTGGTAAATGAACACGTCCTTCAGTCACTTTGAATTTAAAAAGTGAAAGAATATTGATATTGTCATCTGCTTCTTTGACTTTAAATTCGCCCTCAGCAGCTGCCACCATTTTGAAATGGGAAAGGTCAGAATTGCCATTTTATTTATTATTAAAGGAGGTGAAGAGTTAGCCTAATGGGTAATAGCAATGAAAATGGAATCTGCAAACTGAGTTCAAATTCACTTTGTACCAATGCCCTTGGGAAAGGCGTGAATACATCTATCCCAATAGGTAAGGTCAGGATTTATTCCCTGCTGCATGTTATTGCCAAATAACCACACTGCCTTTAGAAATGCCATGAATGTTCCTGTGTAATATCTCAATAATCTAGTAGCTTTTGTGATAATTTGACTTGATACTAATTAATATAATGCAAAAGTTCCCAGCAATATATTTGCTCAATGTAAGGGAAATCTTAGAAGTGTCTTCAGCTCAGCTGAGGATAGATATCACCTCAGTGTCGTTCCAAAACGTGTCTTATCTAAGGATAACACCCATCTCCCTAGCGAGTCACAATTATCACTATGAAATCACTAGTTTCACAATCTTGCAGTAAGATATTCATGGAGAGAAGAAAATTTCATGAAATGTTCTGGAATTTCAGGAAATGTTCTGGAATTTCATGAAATCACTAGTTTCACAATCTTACAGTAACACATTCACAGAGAAAAGAAAATGCCTGTATTTATCAATATGCCATTTTATAGAAGCAGAAAAAAAAAATAATACAAAAAAAACAACCAAAAGCAAAATAAAAAAAGAAACAAATAAAAAGAACAAAAAGTAGGCAAAAAAGAAAAGGAAAAAGAAAGAGTGGAAGGAGACAAAAGCTTTTGTATATAAGGGGTAAGTAATTGAGTAATCATTCATAAGAAAAGTGTGCTACGCATGAGGGAGACACCTGTATCAATAACATGGCAAGTGGAAAAGAGAAGAAGAAAAAAAAAGAACCTTCTGGAATTATTCTACAAGAAATAACGTTTAATAACAAATGAGAATTTCCGGGAGAAAACCCAGACATGTAAATCAACCATACAAGATGTACGTCTTTGAAAAGAAACACAAT
>VCCN01004703.1:1212276-1234240 GCA_006491835.1 Architeuthis dux
GGCCCCGAAATAACCTTTTCGTGGTAGTATATCATAACACCTGTAAATATTCAATGTTGATTCTTTCTTTCAGAAATATCATTTCATATTTATTTCTTACAAGTACAGAGTAAATTTTGCACTTGAGTATTTTGTTAAGTGGACCTCCTTTAATTATATTGGATCTTGTTACCCACTTAGACTGATATTTTTTGTACTTATAAATGCGAGTCTTGTATTTTTTTCCCCCTTTTGAAACTTTTACTGTCTACAGCTTTTGTTGTGCTGGAATAAAATAGGTCATTTGGAATGATTGTAGAAGTACATTATATAAATAAAGTACATTATTAAAATAAAGAAAAAAATCTGTTTAAGTGACAAATATTGACTGAAATGATACAAAAGTTTTATCTGATTAAATGCGTTATTCATACAGTGTCTTTATAAGAAGACTCTTAGCATACCGTATATGTTGTACGATAAGACGGATGGTTTATTTACCAGGATATTTGCAGAAATACTGCTCGCTGCGACTCATCCAAGCACCATAACTGTCAATATCAAGCTTTGGTAGATGGCCTGCTAGTCATAAAACCAGCACATTAGATACAGTGTAATACCTACATTATTTATATACCGGGATATATGGTACTTATTATTTTTCTGTCAATCTATTTATATTAGGTTGGTGCAAAAATAAGTTTTTATTATTTTAAAAGTTGATGCTTATTTTGGAATAAACTATTATTTAACTATGTTCATGGAATATATCATTTTAAAGTGTGAATTTCGCTCTATTTATTTAAGATGAACATTTTCTTTTCACTATTTATTCTGGTTTATTTGAGGCTTTATCCACTGCTTGATGTCCCATTTTGAACTCGTAAAACAAAATTGCTCGAATTTGCTTTTTTTCCATCTTTGATTTGACAATCAAAGATGGAAAAAAAGCAAAATCGAGCAATTTTGTTGTATGAGTTCAAAATGAGACATAAAGCAGTGGAAACTGCTCTCAATATCAACCAAATATTTGCTCAGTGGACCATCAACAAACGTACAGCTCAACATTGGTTCCAAACATTTTGAAATGGACACAAGAGCCTTGAAGGTAAGGAGCGTCGTGGACATTATTCTGTGATTGATGATATCCAATTCTCAGCTATTATCGAGGTGGACCCATACAAAACAACTTGAAAGGTTGCAGAGGAACTAAATGTTGACCATTTAACAGTTATTCGACATTTCCATCAAATTGGAAAAGCAAAAAAGGCTAGACAAATGTGTGCAGCACGAGATGAACGAAAATCAAATAATTCTCCATTATGAAGTCTGCTCTGCTCTTCTTTTGCATGACAAAAACAAACCATATCTTTTGATCGCATTGTGACATGTGAAGAAAAATGGATTCTGTACAACAATCAACAGCGTTCTGCGCAGTGGCTGGACAGAGGTGAAGCACCAAAACACTTCCCCAAACCAAACCTACATCAAAAGACGATTATGGTCAATGTTTGGTGGTCGGCAAGTGGAATCATCCTCTACAACCTCTTGAATCCTAGCAAAACCAAAGCAGCAAAGAAGTATTGCCAGGAAATCGACAAAATACACCAAGAACTGCAATGTTTACATCCAATATTGGTCAATGACAATACCCGACCGCGTGTCTTACAAATGACCCTGCAGAAATTGAACAAACTAGGCTACAAAACTCTATCTAACCCAGCTAACTCACCAGACCTCTCTCCAAGTGACTACCACTTTTTCAAGCATTTTAACCACTTCCTGCAAGGGAAGGTCTTCAACACAGTCTCTTATATAATATTATATCTTATCCTTGATTTTAACTCATGAAGTGTATCTAAGTGACATCTATTGGCACCAGGCAAATATAGATTCTCAACTAATAAATGTCTTTATAATTATCATATTCTGTCGGATATAAAATTATCCATCATTTGATTTCATATATATATATATATATATATACATATACATACTAGCTGGAAACATTTTCCACTAAGACTGTACCCCTTTATGCATTTGAACGCAAGATGTTTTACGTTTTTCCTTGCAGAATTCCTCATGTGCAAGAAGAGAAAGCAAAGATTGCAAATTGGAGGCTGGAAATCATTCTAAAAGTTAAATACAATGCAAACACTCTGTCATTTTCTATTCATTAGAAGCCGTAATACAACAGCGGACATCGTAATGAGAGGAAATCTCCTCTTAAAGATCCAGTTTGCTCATAGCACAAAAGGGAAACAGTGGGAAGATGTTAGACACGGTTGACAGAAACATCTGACGGACTTTGTGGGTTATCTGCAGGGTGGGGGTCTCACCTTGATAATAGGGGATTAAACATTGTGCAATCCTGGTACAAACATGGAGATCAGAGTTCACACACAGCTAGTTACACAAGGGACTGGAACCTCTGATGACCAGTGACAAGGCAGCAATTTGTTGGCCATTAGGGGGATGAGATTTTGACCCCCCCTGCTGTGGTCCTACAGTTGGTCACTCATGGACAAGAAATCCCCAAATCTTTCCATTGAAGGTTTGACAGTAATCTGTGTCTTTCAGCAAAATATGGAAATAACTGATGGATGTGAAATGTCAGAAGAAGTAAATGTTGATGTGAAGATCATTAATTAATGTAATTGCATGAAGGGTGGTGCGGGGTGGCTCGGAGAATGGACTCGGAGAGCTGATTTCAAACTCCAGCTGGGACATTTTCTGTTCACTTTGCACTAATACCCTTGGGAAAGGCATGAATCCATCTCCCCATCCCTAACTATGGGTAAATTTTTCACACACCTCCCCTCAATGAGTAGGGAAAATGTTTTTTGTTTTTTTAAAATCCCCCCACAAATAGGTTTTCAGAGGGGGGATCAATATGCAATGTAAGTTTATGCTAAATTGGTCACTAGTGTGCTTGCTTGTTTTTTAAAAAAATTCAAACCTTTTTTAGTGATCACAGCCAAACCAAAAGTGAGAGACATAAGTTATTCATTGATCAACCCCAACACATCATATATGGGTGGGACTAATTCATAATTTCTCTTGGAATGCTAGTTACTTAGTTTTATGTGAGGCAATCTCAAAATACACTGTCCGCCAAGTGGTTAATGAGTTTACAAAAACAGTTACCTAAGATAGTATCTTCAATAAGTATAATTATAATAGATTATTGTTATAATTAAAAGTATGAAATCAAATGATGGATAATTTTATATCTGACAGAATGATAATTATAATGACATTTATTAGTCGAGAACCTATATTTGTCCGGTGCCAATGTGATCGACTGCTAAATGTGCGGCATTAATCCTAAATGTGAATAAAGAAACAAACTCTGTACGGGGATCGAACCTGCGTGTACCCTGGAAGCTACCTCATATGCAGGTTCTGCTCTAACCAACTGAGCTAACGAAGATATCATGGTAGGTATGCTAGTTTTTTTTTAAATAGCCAAAAACGCCAAAAAACACCAAAAAGACACTACAAATGGTCAAAAATAGCCAAAAAATGGTCCAAATAGACTAACATGTGTGAGCACGAATGCACTAATTTAGCACTTTTTTGCACTGCCAAAACAAGAAGCACACTGAATCTAGTGCAAAACATGTTAAATTGGCAACACTAGTTCCAACCAATCATGTTTTCATGAACAATATTTCACAGCCAATGACGTTTCCACATTGCCAAGAATGACAGAGCAGGTGGCTGTAAAAAATGGCTCTGTATACAGAAGGATTAACTCAGAGAAATGATAAGTATTAATTGGAAGTTGTCAGGCATGAACTGTGCTAAGAATGTTTTCGTGAAACATTTTTGGATCGAGTATTGTCATTGTCCCGATGCAGAACTCCAAATGATACACCATAGTTCAAAAGGCAGCAAATGATTAAAGACAATTGATTCTTAATGGTCAAAATAATGGACGACAGAAGTTCTGCCTCAGTGAGCAATAACACCAATGATAGCTCCATGGTAAAAGAATTGAATAGGGTACCAGATGAGTGTGGTTCAATCTACCCGGTTGGCAATACTTTTTACAATTGAAAATTATTCATTTAATCTGGATTTTGTTTATTACTTATTTGCCACCAGAGAATCAAAGAGAAATGACACTACTTTTGAAGTTCGAAAAAACAAAATAACAGTTATAAATGGATATAATATAAAACTGATTATTTGTTTATTACTTAAAAAAGAAAATATATTGTTTTAAATCCCTGAAACAGTCCAGGTGCAGTTTTTGTTAACTTCTGTTTGTGTAAAAAATCAGTCAGTTCAAGTAATCTTTTGTGCTTTCATTAGGGGCTGGGGGCACACGGGTCTGCCCAAGGGTGCGTGTGGAGGGGGGGGTTGCACGTGCACTCCCAGTCATCCCTGTGTGCCCCCCAAACCCTTAATGAAAGCACCAAAAAACCGGCATTAAAATTTCAAAGCTTAGATAACAACTTTCACAAGGGAAGTAACCAATTATTTCGGAGCCTCACTTCCATACAACGGACGGAAAGTAACGGTCCAGTTTACGATTGCAGTTATATTACATTGAACTGTGCCCCCGAGCTAAAACCTTAAAAAAAAAATCAATTTTTCTAAAAACTTACAAATTCATGGAAGGTCCCTAGAGGACCAAAGGATTAAAAACACAAAAGATTACTGTCCTCTAGGGACCTTCCATGAATTTGTAAGTTTTTAGAAAAATTGATTTTTTTTAAGGTTTTACCCTTAAAGAGATTCACTTTCGTTAACAACTTCAATATGAATGGAAAATATCCAGGGTTTAGATTTGTAAGTTCAGTCAAAGTATAAAACGTGTTCTCTGAAATAATTAGTGTTGCCAACATTATTTTCAGATTTATAACTAAATTTGAGTAAAAAAAAATCTAGATTCCCCAGATATACATCTAAAATATAGGAAATTCATTACATATTATTAATAAATTAAATGTGGCTTTAATCGTCAACATTTACTTATGAAAATATTGCTTATTTTATTAAAAATCTTACTTATTTTATTGGAAATCATCTAAATAGTAATTCCCAAAACATCCAGATTTAGATGAAAAAACATCTAAATTGGCAACACTTGAAATAACATTTGACTGCAGGAGTCAAAGGATCTTCAAATGAATTCAGTTTTTATGTTTTTTAACAAAATGGAGGTGTGCATAGACTTGCAACAGATGTCAAAATCATATAGAAAAGTATAGGTCTTGATCAATACCCAAGCCTTGCTTCACTTGCTTGGATAAATCACTTCTCTTACCTTTTGATCACTGAAAAATTAAAGATTTTCAAAAAACAAATGTGAATGTTGCCGGACACAAACTAAGGGATCAATTTAGCATAAACTTACATTGCAAATTGAAACCCGCCTCAAAAAACCTATTTAGAATGGAGTTAAACAAAAAACCGAACTTTTTTTGTGGACATAATGAGTAAATTTCCAGCCCTCTAGCTCCATTGGTGTGGTCTGTACACATGACACATGCATACATAGATAATCAGCCAGCCAGACTCATTTAAAAACTGAATAAAAACCTATGTTGACAGTTTTGGTTGACAAAATTATGAATCACCGCCACCCATATATACAGTGTCGGGGGTGATCAACTAAAAACATCTGAATTTTCAAAAAACAAGCGTGAATCCTGCCAGACACAAACAAAGGGACCAATTTAGCATAATCTTGCATTGCAAATTGAAGCCCCACTAAAAACCTATTTATTCTTATTATGTCTAGAACAAATGATTTTTTTGTTTTTTTGCCCCCCCCTAAATAGGTTTTTAGTGGGGCTTCAATTTGCAATGCAAGATTATGCTAAATTGGTCCCCGAGTAAATGTTAAAATTTTCAGCCTGTATGCATGATACATACATAGCCAGCCAGACCCACTTAAAAACTGAAGAAACCCACATTGGTATTGACAGTTTTGGTTGAGAGTTTCTAATAAAATCCACATTGCTAAAGTATCATCTATTAGCAGAGAATTGAACAGTGTACCTCACAATTACTAATCCACTGTTTTAATCAATAAGCTACTCCTGAACGATCCTTAACAAGAGGAAAACACAAAAAGTAATTGGGGTAACTAATGAGTCTTTTAGTGCACTTGGGCGAGAAAATGATTGACGCCGGTAATAAGGGATTGTCGGGATTTGGTAGTCTTTGACAGCCAAAAAAAATATCAACCAATTCTTTATAGGAAAAGCTGGTGGGATTGTCTTCCTTGATGGCCTGGAATCTTGAGCTGAAGATTATGGTCAAATAGATTGTTGTGTCCTTTTCTGGGTTTGGTCTTGTCATTGTCACTAATTCCTGTACTTATTGTTACAGGTCAAAACATCAACTTAGATACAGAATTTTGGCTCACTAATTGGGGAGTGAGGGGTTCTGTCTTTGTTTTCAGAAACTAGGTAAGCTAAAGACATAAGGATGAGATAAGGCAGAAGACTACCAAATTGGAGGTGCGAGCAGAGTAATAGGTAACAGCATGGACAATGGAATCGGCAAGCTGAGTTCAAACTCCAGTCAAGGCGGTTTACATTCACTTTTATGCTAATGCCCCTGGAAAAGGTGTGAATCCTTCTCTTCTCCCCCCTACTATGAATAAAATAGCAGGGCTGACTGGGACCTCTAGCCATGGGAAAGCAACCAGTCTAGGAAAAGGACAAGACTGATTCTAAACCAGGGAATGGAGCCCCGCTTAAGATAGTTGGATACAACCTTTGACATTCTTCCGGTAGATCCTGCAGCCATGCTGATGACAAAGGTATCATCCTCTGCTTTCCTTTGGACTACACCAGCGAGGTTGAGATTGTGTAAAATAGGCATCCTAAGATCGTCCTGGAGAGGTCACTTCAGTATTGTTCTATTGTTTATCAAGACGGAAGGAGGCCTTCTATTACCAAATTATGTTGGCAAAAGTATTTTTCCCAACAAGGTAACCTGAGTTAAATTACCACGAAAGATCCTTGTTAATCATTTCAGCTTTCAGAAAGATTTAATTTTTCATTTATTTTCCCCCAATGACTTTTTAATCTAAATTGAACTAAGAATATGTAACAAGATGAAATAAGGCCTGGATATTTCGTTTTTTGTTACCTTGGAGCAGAAGTTCCCAAACTGGGGGCCGCAGAACTTGAATAAAGCCAGAAATGAAAGAAATTATTTTATTATTTATTTTTTGTGGTTTCAGTTCTCGTTCATGTGCTGTCCGAGATGGAGGGAGGGATCTGCATATGAATGGAGGAGGCTGTTTCAGTGAAGTTATAAGGGTTGACTCCCTTGGGGTGAAGCTCCTGCAACTTTTTGCTGTTCAGTCAGCGTATTGAGTGATTTTTCACTGTCAAAGTTCCGTTGGGTAGCAGCTTTCTTTTGCCCTTTGGAATTGTGTAAACGACCTGAGTTTGGAAGGAGAAGAAAAAAGTCAGTCAGTACATTTGTTTTTCCCTGTCCTCACTTCGGAATACTCAGCATCGTACCTAAGGTAGGACGATTTTTCTTTTTTCTTGCCTGTTTTAAACACATTTTTATTTGATGAAGTATTGTAAATCATTGTTATTAATAATTTTCACCTTCATCTTAATTTTTCAGTTGCTTTCTGTCCCAACTTTACTCAGGCGGCTTCCTTTGGCATTGAGTAAATAGCATGGATTGGAAATAAAGAATAAGATTCCAGTGAGACTCAAACTCATATCCCTTACACCAGAAGGAGACCAGGTTTATACCCAGCTGCTCTACCAATTGAGCTACAGAAGCTAACTAGCGAGTGTAAGTTCAAATCAAACTCATATCCCTTACACCAGAAGGAGACCAGGTGTATGCCCTGCTGCTCTACCAATTGAGCTACAAAAGCTAACTAGTGGGTAGAAGTTCAAATCAAACTTACTCTCTATACTGATCTCTCGCCGCCATGTTTGTTTATAACTGGTAGTATCAACATAAATAGAGCAACTGTTTTTATTATTCATTTTTATTAGATGAAGTATTACAAATAATTATTATTAATTACTGCTACCCACAACACTGGTTTATTGCTGGGTTTAGGTTATTCATGTGTTCTGACATATCTATGTATCCCTACTTCGCCCAGCCCTAACCGTTCATAGTAGAAGCTTGAAATTTTGCACACACACACACTCACTCCCTTCAATGAGTAGGAAAAATGTTTTGCTTTTTAAAAATTTTACGACTTCATGTTAATTTTTCAGTTGCTTTCTGTCACAACTTTACTCAGGACGGCTTCCTTTGGCATTGAGTAAACAACATTGATTGGAAATAAAGAATAAGATGCTAGTGAGACTCGAAGGAGGGAGGCCAGGTTTATGTCCTGCCGCTGTACCAATTGAGCTACAGAAGCTAACTAGCTAGTAGAAGTTCAAATCAAGCCTTTAAACTTACTCTCTATACCAGTGGTTCCTAATGTGGGGTGCACGCCCCACATGGGGGCAATTTGATTATAAATTTAAAAATGAGGTATTAAGAACAAATATCTCTGAATTTGTTAATATCAATGGGAAGGAAATCCTACCATCGCAAAATAAGTAGTGTATTTAATAATTTCAATGACAATTTGTCTTGGTTTATGAAATAAAGAAACTTTGCAAGCAAGAAAACTACTGTTGCCATTCCCGTCCTCATATTTCGCTGAATGTAATCTTAGTGCTGTAAATGACTTGTTACAGAAAAAAATAAATTGACTAGATATCACAAAATGAGGAGACTTGAGATTGAAACTGACTAAATTGGTGCCTAGGATAAAAACTCTTTGCAGTAAACATCAAGGTCAAGGTCCGCACTAAGTGAGTTTTCTTATCTTGAGGTGAGCTTGATTTGTATTTATGATTTATAATAAGTAAAAAAGTTAAATTAAAAAAACCTTTTATGTAAGTTCTTTTTATATGTAGGAATTCACTTCGATATTATATTTTTCAGAACTTTATTCGTTTTTATGTTGAAGGAGGCATCAAAATCTTTGAGGTGCTGAGGTGGGGCATGGCCCAAAAAAGGTTGGGAACCACTGCTCTATACCAACCTCTCGCCGCCATGTTTGTTCATGAACTGGCAGTATCAGAATTATTACAATCATTTCTGTTTATTATTTATTTTTATTAGATGAAGAATTACAAATAATTATTATCAATTTTATGACTACTATTTACTTTCATTTTAATTTCATCAGTTTACTCAGTCATAGATAAGCAACGTGAGTAAAGTTGTGATAAAAAGCACCAGAAAAATCAAGATGGAGGTAAATAGTAGTCATAAAATCAATTATGATGATTTGTATTACTTCATCTAATAAAAATGAATAATAAAATAATTGCTGTATAAAAGCCAAAAAAATGTTTTCCATAACTTCAAAAACATTGTTCAGAACGTCTATTCAATACAAAGTTTTGAACCAAAATCAATTTGTTCTTCAGATCATCCATTTCAGGGGACGATAGCATCAAAGAGAAAAAACACAAAAGGAAGAAGACAGGAGAGACAAGCATGGAAAATATTAAAAAGACACTTTGAATATTATGGGTTGGCATGCAAAACTACAGAACCGGCCCCAGGGTTCCTGGTGCATCGGGCAAACTGAACTTCTGAGCCCATTAAAGTATAAAGATAGAAGGTGAGACTCTAGAAGGGGTTGATGAATACATCTACCTAGGACAAGTAATAAAACTAGAGAAAGACCATGACTGTGAAATAAAACGATGCATAACTATAGGTTGGAAGGCTTTCCGTATGAATAGAGACATTTTGAAGAGCACCTTACCAGTGTGCCTAAAGCATAAAGTATACAACAGCTGCATAATACCAGCCATGACTTAAGGATGCGAAACATGGAAATTAACAAAACGAGCGGAAAACAAACTTAGAATAGCACAGAGAGCTATGGAAAGAGCAATGCTAGGGATAACTCTAAGAGATAGAAAAAGAACAACATGGATCAGAGAGAGGACTAGAGTGAAGGATATTGTACAACTAATTAAGCAGCAAAAATGGAGATGGGCTGGCCACCTAGCAAGGAGAGATGACAATAGATGGGGGGAAAGACTAACCGATTGGTGCCCATGGGACAGTAAACAAAGTAGGAAAAGACCAGATACAAGATGGAGGGACGAGATAGAAAAATTTGCCAGTAAGACTTGGCAGAGGTTAGCACAAAATAGGCAGTCATGGAAGGAGATGGGAAAGGCCTTTGTCCAGCAGATGATGATGATGATGATGATGATTATATTATGTATTTGTTGTTGGTCATGAGAATTTCCTTTCCCAATTGTTTCTCTTAGTTTCACCACAACAGAAAGTATTTAGCTGTCAGATATTCCAGAAAAATCTGACTTCACATTGAGCAATTTTCTTATTTTGACTGTTTTTATTCATTTTCCCATTTGTCCATTTGTATTTGTAAATGTTCTTGTTGTATTTGTTGGTCTTTCTGTTATAGCTGTTGAGGTCCGAACGTGTTTTGGTTCGTAATCGTGTCTAGCGTATTAAGAAAAGAAGACGGAACAAGAAACACGTGTGACAGGGCTGTCTGCCTGTAAAGAACCGATGCCTTCCCCGTTCCCACATCCAGTCCATGGCTACGTTTCTGGGGGCTGCTGGGAGCTTGCTTCGGCATGTTTGTCGATTTAACATACATATACATTACTTATTGATTTAGCATACATATATATATAAACATTACAGGTCCTACTGTCTCAGATGAAAGGTTTGGTGTGCAGATGACATCCATGGAAAAATATTCAGTTTTTAGAGCTTTTCGATTTTCAGAATTTCGGATTAGAGATTGTGTACCTGTAGTTATACAAATTTTGAAAGCCCATTTTGTAAAAATGCACTAGGAAAACAGTCATATTTAAATTGGCCATTTTGAATAGCTAAAAGTGGCTAGATTTATCAAAATATGGCTAAAATCAGGTTGATTTCTTTTCCAGGTAACTATATATGCTCTGAAAACTCATACAGAGCCTCTAAAAAGTATAACTATACAATGTATTGATCAGATATTAACAGTCAAATAATGTTTTTCTCAATCTAAAGATCTAAAGATCTAAACGTTCAAATAATGTTATTCTCGATCGAAAGGTACCATTCTTTATATAGAAATATTTATTTCATTTACTTATACTTTTTGGAGCCTTTGTATGAGTTTTTGGAGCGTATACAGTTACCTGGAAATTAAATTCAAAATGGTTGATTCAAAAATACATTATTGCAAAGATTGCTCTTTACATTCTTTTATAATTAAACAACATTTATCATCTCATTGAATGAATTCATCTCATTGAATGTTCACACATTTTCTATCTAAATTTGTTTCTTCAAAGATGGAGATCTGGGTCTTTTTTTATGTGCATACCTGTCAAGTCTCACGCATTTTGCGTGAGACTCACACATTTTATACTTTCTCACGGTCTCACGCATTAATGGAAAATTCTCACTCATTTTATAAAAAGTGTAAAATTCTCACACATTTTATGAAAGGTGTGAATCTTTTGGTTAGTGATTTTAACCAATTAAACGTGCCCGGAAGTGCTACTGCAGGACTGTGATTTGCTGCGGGCCCCCTATCTGCCACATGCCGAAATGGTCTATTCATTCCATTCGCACACATGCTAGGAGTAACATCGCAAGTTCAACAATGTATTCAGTATATTTTTTACAGAACTTAGGAACTCACATTATTTTGACTGATCACATACAGAACTTTTGAAACACATTTTAATTTGCTGGGTAGGGTGTCCCCCTCCCCCTTTCCGGGTGGTTCAATTCTCACTGATTTTCAACATTGAAACTTGACAGGTATGTATGTGTGTGTTGATTTTGAGGGGGCCTACTCCCCCTGGTAGAGACAAAGGGGGTTCCCCTTGGTAAAGAATATTGATATTCTAAAGAGAATCAAGAAGTCCCTTTATTTTTATAA
The DNA here is from genome assembly GCA_006491835.1 of Architeuthis dux. Taxonomy (NCBI): domain Eukaryota; kingdom Metazoa; phylum Mollusca; class Cephalopoda; order Oegopsida; family Architeuthidae; genus Architeuthis; species Architeuthis dux. The sequence goes on from VCCN01004703.1 coordinate 1,224,197, forward strand.
TTCATTCTAGTTCTTCTATTCTGTTCTGTTACTTGTAAGTACTAAATGTACACTAAATGTACATGTAAAAAGTAGGCTTAAAGATGAACAGAACAAAGACAAAAATAATGTTCAATGATAAAGTACCCAAAAATGTCATAAAGATAGAAGGAGAGGCTCTAGAAGAGGTAATAAAGCTAGAGAAAGACCATGACTGCGAAATAAAACGATAGGTTGGAAAGCATTTGGTATGAATAGAGACATTCTGAAGAGCACCTTGACAATGTGCCTAAAGCGTAAAGTATACAATGGTTGTATAATACCAACCATGTCTTATGGATGCGAAACATGGAAATTAACAAAACAAGCTGATGAATACATCTACCTAGGACAGGTAATAAAGCTAGAGAAAGACCATGACTGCAAAATAAAATGACGCATAACAATAGGTTGGAAAGCATTTGGTATGAATAGAGACATTCTGAAGAGCACCTTGCTAATGTGTTTAAAGCATAAAGTACACAATTGTTGTATAATACCAACCATGACTTATGGATGCGAAACAGGAAAATAAACTTATAATAGCACAGAGATCCATGGAAAGAGCAATGCTAGGGATAACACTAAGAGATAGAAAAAGATCAACATGGATCAGAGAGAGGACTAGAGTGAAAGATATTATACAAATAATTAAGCAGCAAAAATGGAGATGGGCTGGCCACCTAGCAAGAAGAGATGATAATATATGGGGGGACAGAATAACTCACTGGTGTCCATGGGACAGTAAACGAAGTAGGAAAAGACCAGACAAAAGATGGAGGGACAAGATAGAAAAGTTTGTTAGCACAATCTAGGTTGTCATGGAAAGAGATGGGAAAGGCCTTTGTCCAGCAGTGGACTTATAGCAGCTGATGATGATGATAACTGAAGTACATTTGTAACATAACTTCCCACTAGATCAGGAGTCGCCAAACTTTTTGGACTATCGACCCCTTCATGGAATCTTTGATTCCTCATCGGCCCCAGGCTACCAAAAGAAATCTATCAAACGTACACATCCTTAAACGTACCAAATCTTCAGAAAACATAACGAATACTGATAGTTATATATCAATCGATACAATAATTATGATAAGTCAGTATATCACATTTATTAAAAACTTGATCAAAAAATACAAAAGAAATACTCCTTTAAAAACGAATTATAATACACAAATACTTGATGAGCAGTGGAAAATGGGGCCTACATTTCCCATCTGACCTGGGCCTATTACCAGCTTCGTATGGGCCTGGGTGGAAAAGTGAAATTGTCCCTCTGTTATAGAAGTCTCTCTAGTGTGAGTGTGTCTGCCGCTTGATGAACGTGGGAATAATATTCAAGCATAATGTTTAGGCCATCTATTTTCGTCTCTTACTGGGTAAAAAGATGAAGCTATTTCCTGACATTTAAGAAAATTTCAATTTCAGATTGATATCAAAACCATCTTTTTACTTTCTCCGCACATTCTTTTTTTAGGCTCTTTTCAACCTACTGGGGGATGTGAAGATATTTTGGTGCGGCTATTTTAAAATTAAGGCAATTTAAGAAAAGAATAAAATCATTTTATGGTTATTGAAGAGGAGGAAGCAGACAATATTAAAAAGGTAAGAAAAATTAACCAGAAAATGGCTACTCAATTGAATAACAATAGAAACAGATCTGGTTAGTCACTCAATAGAAACCATCACCTGACCAACGTTTTTTGGCAGCATGTAGTGTCGGTGGTGATCAATTAAAGAAATTGGAAGAAGGGATGATCAATGAACAAGTTACTTCTCTCGCATTTTGTTTAGGCAGTGATCACTAAAAAAAGGCTGAATTTTCAAAAAGCAAGCGTAAATGCTACCAGACACAAACTAACTTATATTTGACAGTTTTGCCGACAGTTTCTAATTAACCAGAACATGGATACTTAATATCAACAGAAATATACTAAATATTTTGATGGTTTTATTCAGATAGATATCTTATACTATACAATATGATTGAAACTGAAATTGAAATAAATTTCGATTGTTTAATGAATATTAGGCCATGTTTCAAAAAGAGAGAACATTTTCGGTGATATCAACTATTGCCTTTTTCTGCTACGGAGGACCAATCGTGTAAAAATCTGTTTTTTTTTAGAAACTGGTTTCTTGTGTGCAAAGATTTTTTTTAATACTACAAAAATCAATCGCGTAAATTTTACTTCTTTGTATTATTAAAATTGCTAAAAAAAAATCTAAAAAACAGAAGATAAAAATAGTTTATGTGATTGGTCTTTGTATTATTAAAAACAAATCTTTGCAAAAAAGAAACCAGTTTCTAAAGAAAAAAACCCCAGATTTTTACGCGATTGGTCTTCTGTAGCAGAAATAGGCAATGGTTTTTGAAACATGGCCAAATATGAAATGTTAACCCATTAACTGTGACCGGAATACTCAGTTGCCATGTTCTTAATGTAGCGGTAACTTTGATTATACAGGGTGGTGCAAAATAAGCTGAACAGTTTGTTTTCTCTGTCAAAAATGGACCCTTCCACTCAAAGTTACAGACATAGAAACATAGAAACAAGCAGAAAAAGCTGTCTGTAACTTCAAATGGAAGGGTCCATTGTGTGACTGATGGGAATTTTCATCATTTGCAATTGAGCGATAAATATGCGATGACTGAAATCTCAGTCATCTACAATTAATGGGTTAATATTATGGAAGTCAATTTGAGATTTTAATAGACAGTAGTAGAATATTTTTAGAACATAATTTACATCATAACAATCATATTTACACAATATCTAGGGCCTTAAACCTTTGCGGTGGTGTAATAAACATCATAATTCTTCTTAAAATCATTTACATCTCTTGATAGCACTACATATTCCTGTAATCTATTCCAAAATCCCACCTCTCTATTGCTAAAAAATAATTTTCTGATATTCAATCTACTTCTATTTGCTTCTACCATATATGTGTGGCCTCTCAGTCACTTATACCCTCTTCTAGTAAAAAATACATCAGGGTTTACTACTTTGTTTGGACAATGTCTTCCCATCTTTAATGCTGACACAATGTATCACCCGATTCATTCGACAGCCTTGTTCAGGTGTAATATGTGATATCCATAAGGAAAGGCAGTCTCTTTCTATCGGTCTCTTTTTCTCCAATGGTGCAAAACAAAAAACGATATCAAACAGAAAATTTGAACGTTAATCACAACGCTTGTAAATAACGTATTCTATTTTGCTTTGCACGACCGGAGAAGCTTATTTTGACATAATAAGGAATAAATGTTTAAATTTTCTTCCCTCTAGCTCCGTCCTATACACGTGATACATACATACATAGCCAGACAGCTAGGGAGACAGAATCACTTAAAAACTGAAGAAACCTATGTTGATTATCTTAACAGTTTTGGTTGATAGTTTCTAATAGCAAATCTATCAAGATAAATAATTTTACAAAAATATTCATTCAACACATTATTTTTAAGTTTGACTAGTTTTTACTTGGAATGTTAAACATGGCCTAAACAGCCGTAACATGTACATCAGACGGCATACACAAGGCTGAATTACATTCAAGTTTTTTTTTTAATTTTGAAGTTTTTAATATTATATAACGTCTAGAACACTGAAATTGAAAATATTTTTCATTTTCATAGTTTATAGTTTTTACTGTCATCTTAATTTCAGATGAAGGTAAAAACTAGTCAAATTTAATAAAAAATAATGTGTTATAATTACTTCATCCAATAATAATAATAATAATAATAATATTTATTCAAGTAGTAATTTTTTTAGTAATACTAGTCTTAATAATATTAACTATACTAATAGTAGTTTTTATTAAGTCATTGTAGAGTTGGCCTAACTGTTGGCATGAAAAATGGAATCGGTAGAATGAGTTCAAATTCCAGCTGAGGTAATTTGTGATCGCTTAGCCTTTATGTCCTTGGGAAAGGCATGAATTCATTTCCAGGACCCAGCTATGCGTAAAGTATATCTTGGCAGTCACCTTGGCTGTCTCAGCCCACCAAGCTACTAAGGAATGGCACCAAGCCTAAAGAGTGGACTTGGTGGGCGCATGCTGATCTCCACTTTTAAAAAACCCAGTGCAGGCATGTGCGTCTGTTGCCAATTTTGATCGCAGGGGAGGAGGGGGGTGGGGGGATACCCTGTTTGCCCACCAGCAGACACCCATAGGTGCCGGAAGGAGGTGAGGTAATCAAATCTATGATGAGATCTCTTTTTCATCAAAGATTACATTTTTAGAAACTGTCAACCAAAACTGTCAACTAGGTTTCTTCAGTTTTCAGGTTGGTCTGGCTGGCTATCTATCTATGTATGTATCATGCGTACAGGCTGTAGCTAGAGGGCTGAAAATTTAAACATTTACTCATTATTATGTCTAGAAAAAAACCCTGTTTTTTTGTCTTTTTAATATTCCCCCTGTATAGGTGTTTAGTTGCAGAGTTTAATTTACAATGTAAGTTTATCATAAATTGGTCCCCTAGTTTGTGCCCGGTAATGTTCACAAATTTGTTTTTTGAAAAATTCAGACTTTTTTTAGCGATCTCGGTTCAACAAAAGGCGAGAGAAGTAACTTATTCATTGATCACCTCTTTTTCCAATTTTCTAGTTGATCACCCCCAACACAGCAATTGGCCAAAAGATGTTGGTCACATGACAGTTTCTACTGAGTGACCAACCAGACCTGCTTATATTCATTTCAGATTTTACGAGTAGACAGAATGTGTTTATTTTTTATTTATGAAGCTTTGAAGCTCATGCCTTCCTCATTCACTGGGAAATCATTTATAATTGCTTAATTTGTCTGTCCAGAGTGCAATAGTACCAAATTAGCAATATTTAACATACATATGGATTGAACAGTTTATCTTGTGTGTTCCAGTCCAGAATTCAACCCACTGAGCTATCTCAAGATGACTCACTTATTTAAGATTAGTGAGAATGAAAAAAGATAATTTTGTTAATTGACATCTAATTTAAAGTCTTCGTTTTTCTTTGAAAAATCTAAAATGAATATCAAAGATTTCTTTTTCTTTTTTTTACTTATCAGACTCATTTAGCAATTTAAGGTTTGTGTCGACAATTTTCTCAATTTATCCTATTTTATTACTTTATTTCGAGAGGGTTCAGCATCGGAGCATCAGCTCCTTATCATTAAATCTAAGAAGAAGAGCGATTCCTACAAATTGGGAACAGCTCTCTCGGTCTAAGTCAAAATAGATCTAAAGTGGAAAGTACTCAGAGAGCGCATACCTTTGTGAATGCTGTACACTTACATACGACTAAAAACTGAATGAGAATCAGATCATTTATAGCTATGATGCAGGAGAAATAACTGTGTTTTGATCTTTGATATTTCAGACCACTGTCTAATGAAAAAAATATCTCTCAATAAAAAAGAAATTTCTGAAACAAACCCCAAATTTTATCAATTCTTCTTGACCATGGCCCACCCTTCCACAAAATGCCATTGAAAAGTTTGTGAGATATTGTGGTTGGTAGTTGTCCTAGAACCCAATGCAGGGCAGGGAACTTTAAAAATTCTTGGATCCTGCCCCAAAATTTGATCACTTCTTCCATATCCCATGACCCACCCCTCCACAAAATGTCATAGAAATTCACTGAGAACATTAGGAGATATTGTGTGGAGTAACATACAGAGAGACACAAGTGAATACTTCATTGGCAGAGGTAAAAGAAATTGCTTTAGCCTTGAGGAAGAGAAGGTGACATCTAAAAAAAAGATGAACAAAGTCTGAAAATTAATTTAAAAATCATTAACAACACAATTTAATGCTTGAAGAAAAACACTACAATTAATCAATCAGATATGAATATTAGAAACCGTCAACCAAAACTGTCACCATAAGTTTCTTCAGTTTTTAAGCTGATCTGGCTGGTTATGTATGTATCTATCATACGTACAGGCCTCACCAATGTAGCTAGAAGGCTGAAAATTAAAAAAATGTACTCCTTATTATGTCTAGAAAAAACCCTTTTTTGTTTTTTGAAAATTTCCCCCCCAAAAAGGTATTTGGTGTAACTGTAAATAAGTGTAAGTTTATGCTAAATTGGTCCCTTTTTAAATTCAGACTTTTTTAGTGATCACTGCCCAACAAAAGGCGAGAGAATTAACTAAATCATTGATCACACCTTTTTCCAATTTTTTAATTGATCACCCCCAACATGATATGCTGCCAAAAGATGTTGGTCACATGACAGTTTCTATTGAGGGACTAACCAGACCTGTTTTGCTAAAGGCCAGAAATCCATCATTTGTAGTGTTGAATCATAAACAGATATATTACAACAACGATTACCTTAAATCACTCAATTCCTCATTATCATTCATTTTATGACAAGTATTTTCTTTCATCTTAATTTTTTAATTAAGAAAATACTAGTCATAAAATTAATTAGCATTCCAAGGGAAATTATGAATCACCACCACCCATATATGCTGTGTTATGGGTGATCAATTAAAAGGTTGGAAAAAGGGGTGATCAATGAATAAGTTACTTCTCTCTCACCTTTGGTTGGCCTGTGAGTGCTAAAAAGCTCTGAATTTTCAAAAAACAAGCAGGCACAAACTAGTGACCAATTTAGCATAAACTTACATTGCATATTGAATCACCCCCCTCCCACTCACACTAAAACCTATTTTTAAAACAAAAAACATTTTCTCTACTCAAAGAGGAGAGTGTGTGTGCAAAATTTTCTACTATGAACGATTAGAGATGGGCAATGTGCGGATACATAGATAGATAGATAGATAGATATAAATGTCAGAACACACGAATAACCTAAAACCCAGCAATAAACCAGAGTTGTGGGTAGCAGTGATTAATAATAATGGTTGACAATGCTTCATCCAATTAAAATAATAAATAAAGATATCATTGCAGCTACCAATACCACTAATGTATGAATTGAATTCTGAATAAATTCTACAATAAATTTCATGTCTTGTAAATCTTGTTCAAGATTAATATTTTAAGTTTGCTCTAATTGACTGTTTTACTTGTGCCCTCGTCCCATAAATGCAGGTAACTATGGTGTAACCTTTTCAGGTCAGTTGAATTCAGTCCTGTTCAAAGGAGGAGTGACATAAATACTGCATCAAAGGAGTGACATAAACAACATATAATGAAAGAGTGACATAAGTACCATATCGAAGGTGTGACATAATGAAGGAGTAACATAAGTACTGTATAAAAGGTGTGACATAACTACTGTATCAAAAGAGTGACTAAATACCATATAATGAAGGAGTGACATAAATACCATATCAAAGGTGAGACTAAACGAATGGGTAACATAAGTACTGTATGAAGGAGTGACATAAATACTGTATCAAAAGAATGACATAAATACCATATTATGAAGGAGTGACATAAATACTGTATAATGAAGGAGTGACATAAGTACCATATCGAAGGTGTGACATAATGAAGGAGTAACATAAATACTGTATCAAAGGTGTGACATAACTACTGTATCAAAAGATTAATTGCAGAAATAGATACACAAAAGTAATGATGATATATCTTAGTTGTAAACAGCCATGGAATTTCCATGGGACCTGTTAGAATAAAATAATTCTTTATGCAAGGCCTCCTTCTGTCTTAGCAGACAATGGACTGAAACTAAAGTGATCTCTCCAGGACACAAGCCTGGGCAAAGTGTATGGAGACCCTGCCAATCGACAGAATCCCCCTCTCAGCTTTGCTGATGTAGTCCAGAGTGGAGCGTGATACTTTTGGCATCAGCTTCTTACTCATAGCTGGGGGGGGGGATTCATGCCCTCCCCAAGGGCATTAGTGTGAAGTTAACATAAATAGCCTCAAATGGAGCTTGAATTCAGCTTGCCGATTCAATTGTCCATGCCGTTAACTGCTAGGCCACTTGCTCCTCTGCTGATAGAAAAACAAATTAATAATCAAAGAAAATTAATCACTCAATAGAAACCGTCAATTACTTCTCATGCCCTTTTTCGGCTGTGATCACTAAAAAAGTTTGAATTTTCAAAATACAAGTGCGAACTCTGGCGAACACAAACTAAGGAACCAATTTAGCATATACTAATATTGTAAATTGGAACCCCCCATAAAACCTTGGGGGGGGATTTAAAAAAACCAAAACATTTATTCTAGGCATAATAAGGAGTAAATGTTTCAATTTTCAGCCCTCTAGCTCCATTGGTGTGGCCTGTACACATGATTTATACAATACCAGCGAGACGAATGTAAAAACTGAAGAAACCTATGTTTATGTTAACAGTTTTGGTTGACGGTTTCTAAAAATCCCAGGTTTAATGATAATCTTTGGCTGAATTCTATTAGAAGAAAAATGTAATGAATTTCTAATGTAATGAATATTTCAATTTGTCGAGACTGGACAAATCATTTTACTCTCAAGTATTTTAGATACAAATAAGGGAAACATCTTCAGTTGACTGTTACAAATGTTGCAAATGGAAATGTAGCCATCTGTGTAATGCACTTGATGAAAAAAGGGGTTTTTGTCAAATATTTAAAAAATCAGTTGTAATGTCTTTCATCCACTTCAGTTGAAATAGCTTCATTTTTTCCACAAATAAATAAAAGAATATGTGAAAAGAAAGCACAGCAATTAAGGGATGGATGATACAGTTTAATCAGAAGTAAATATTTGCGCAGTAAATCAATCCAAAATGTAATAATATTATAGACTAGCTGAAGTACCTATCTACGCTGGGTTGAATATTTAAAGTGTAAAAAAAAAAGGACCACCTGATATCACATTACTTTACTTTTGAGCTAGCAGCATTATAATTGCCTTATCGAGCTAAGGAGCCCAGTCTGCTCCGCTATTTTACCTATAACTAGGAGATTTTTCTTGTTCACACATACAAGTTTGTAGCATAAATGTTCATTTTATAGCATATTCATACGGCCGACCAAATGTCAGTGTAAATTCAAACAGGCAAGTTTCTTGTGTGAATGTTCGGTTTCATAGCATATTCATATAAAAAAGCAAGTCCGACCAAGTGTCAGTGTAAATTCGACCAGGCAAGTTTGTAATGTGAATGTTCGGTTTTATAGCATATTCATATGAACAAAGCAACCCTTGTTGTCTGACAGCTTGGGGTTGCGAAAGTGAATTAGCGCCCAACTATATGAAAATTGTTTGAGTAATATTTTATTCAATTTAGTAAAGTATTATACTTATATAAGTTGTGTATATTGACGTGGTGAAGTATAAAAATGAAGATTTCTCGTCACATGCATTTCGAGTCCCCCCCCAAGTGCCCCCTCCCCACGTTTCTAAGAACATATACAGAAGATATTTATTATAATTGTACTACATGTGTACTGTTCAAATTCCCTAACATGAAGCATTGATAACCATTGCAGAATACTGATAGTGATGAAACGTGATTTTAAAATAGTCTACAATTATCTCTTGGAATCTAGAATTGAAGTTATTTGATGACCCGAGGAAACTGAAGTTATCTTTTAAGGCTCTCAAAAGTTTTAGACACAACGTTTTCTAGATGAGAAATAGTAAAAGAAAAGAATGATTTTTGACAGAATTGCAGTGTAAAAAAGAAAAGAAACGGTCTGTCGTGATTTTTAAATAGTCTACAATTATCTCCTGGAATCTAGAATTGAAGTTATTTGATGACCTGACGAGACTGAAGTTTTGTCAATCAAACTGTTATGAAGATATTTTTGTGAAGTACTATAAATAAAAAAAAAATCACCAAGACAAATAGTAAAGATCATTAAATTCCACAAGGACCAAAACTGTACAAGTGATATACGACAATTTCTATTTTTTTTGTTTTACATTGAAATTCTGTCAAAAATCATTCTTTTCATCTAGAAAACATTGTGTCTGAAACTTTTGAGAGCCTTAAAATATATTTCAATAAAAAGAAACTAAGAAAAAATATTTAATAAAGGAAAAGCAGTTATTCAAAAGCAGATACCTTTTTATACACATTTTTACACACATGCACACATCTATATAT
>VCCN01004703.1:1255435-1272656 GCA_006491835.1 Architeuthis dux
ATGCTTCCTTTTTTGCTTCTCACTGTTACTCATAGAATCTGCAGCTTTTTATAACATTTCTACTGTCTTAGAAATCATCAAAAAACAAACAAAATATCCATGAGCAGCAGAGGCACGTCTGACTAGAAGGAGCACTAAGACACAACTGTGTGGCATAGACTGAGCCAAAGTCATCTTGAAATATTAACTTCCACTGTGCTCCACAAGGCTTGGTAGAGTAAGCAAGATCACCATGGTTGAGTATTGGTCCCATTTGTTAAGTAAGTATCATGGGTTCTTCCGCTAGAGGGCGCTGTTTTACGTTCTGGTGAATGAGCAGCGATTACTGATTGTGTTAATCAGTAGAATAAAGAGCTCGGTATAGGACACACGTGGTTGATCGACTGCGGTCATTAATATGAATAAAGAATCTCTGTAAGTATATAATATTTTGTTGCATTTTTAATCTGTTAATATCTGTCATTAACCCAAGCTTACACCATTGGTTCATGTTTGGTGCCATACATGAGCTTTTGTGTGCAGGCGACATCCATGGAAAACTCCTTCTTGTTGTTTGTGTTGTTAGGATATTTTCTATAGTTTTGAGAAGGGTCATTAACATTCAAATAGTTCTTCTGACGATTGAACTCCTTCTTGTTGTTTGTGTAGTTAACACATTTTGGCCGATCCATTAAGGGTTAACCCCTTTGAAAAAAAAAGTTCTGTTTACCTCAGTACACTCGAATTTTACTTCTGAAGAAGTCCAAAGAATGGATTGGCCGAAACGTTGTGGAGTTCAATGTCAGACATATTTGTTGTATTATATGGCTGTAAAGTTAAATAGTTAAAAAAATTACTTTGGAAGTAAAAGATGTATGTGTTTTAATTTTCATGTGTATTTTCTTAATTTGAGACCGCTTTATAACATATGCTACAGACCCCTACTGGCTTAATTTGGTCCGGACTACACCACTGGATATTGGTTGATGGTTTGAGTACTTCAGACTGATTGGGATTGCCTATTAGAAACCATCAACCAAAAACTGTCAACATAGGTTTCTTTAGTTTTTAAGTTGGTCAGACTGGCTGGCTATATATGTATCATGTGTACAGGTAGCACTAATGGAGCTAGAGTGCTGAAAATTTAAACATTTATTATGTTAGAATAAACGGGTTCTTTGTTTTTGAAAAATCCCCCCTTAAATAGGTTTTTAGTTGGGGGTTCAATTTACAATGTAGGTTTATGCTAAATTGATCCCTCAGTTTGTGTCTGGCAGCGTTCACATTTGTTGTTGGAAATTTGGACTTTTTTTAATAATCGCCCCTAACATGAATAATTCTTCTATCTTCCCCAGAAATGATTACATTAGATCATCAGGTAAAAAAGAAATATTGGGTCGTTTTTTATTTGAATATTTTTGCTTGAATATTTTTATAACTTTTATTTGATTTGAAATCTCGATCATTTTTTAAACCTTTTTTTAGCATTAATGATATGTTTTCCTCCCCATGTTTTCCACTTTTAAAGCACAAGTTTCATTCATTCTTTTTTCTGTCAAACCTGTACAAACAAACAAACCCCAAAACAGCCCTCAATATAATGATTTATAAATTAGACAGAGGTGCATGTTCCAAACCTTTTAATCTAACATTCTTTAATCTGGAATAACTTTTCTTTTATGGAAGGGAAGCAGGGCACACATATTGACAAATATGCAAATCTGTGCTTTCTGATTGGTTAGGAAATTAATGACACTGCACTTAATTTCATTTGCAGCTTCATAATACGTTTGTTTTCTCGTAGACTTATTTGTTTGCTTCTTTGTCGGTTGTTTCTTTGCTGATTTCATTTCTTATTTTTATTGATTTTAACTTGGTTTTTTGTATCATTGATTGATGTTTTTTGTTTTTTACATCATTGATTGATGTTTTTTGTTTTTTGTTAGAGTTTTGTTTCTTGATTTAAGTGCTGTGCTTTCTATTGCTTTGTTTCGGGTTTTCTTTGTGCTTTTTTATTGTTACATCCCTTTTTATAAAGCTTGTTTGTTTCTAATCTGCTTTCTGGTCATAGTTCCCTCTAAGCTGTGTGTGCACACAAGTTTTGCAACCAGCACACAAAGGAAATTAATGTGCATACAAAAGGTTAGTTACCTAAAATAATATAGTATTAAAGGAGTAGAATGAGTTTTGATTTAACCATTTCTAACAACTTTAATAATAATAATTTGTGATTTGATGGTCGTCATTGTTATTAGTTTATTTCAACATTGCACCATATAAAAATAAGAAATACTCTTTGATGTTCTATTTAAAGGAACAACAAGCTGAACAAAGTAGTTCAAAGTATAGAATAAAATCTTAACTAATGCAATCAAACTTATACTATGTTAAAACATGACAATACACTTTTATTATATGAGAGATGGGCTGTGTCAAAATTATCTTGAAACAATTTCAAGTTTACATTTTTCATTAAGTTACGTTTGTCACAGGAAATAAATTTGCACAACAGAAAGTTTTTGCGCACACTGACAACTATGGGGAACATTTATTCTTATTAGTTGGAAACCGTCAATCAAAACTGTCAACATAGGTTTATCCAGTTTTTAAGTTGGTCTAGCTGGCTGGCTGGCTATGTATGTATCACACATAAAGGCTGCAGCAATTGAGCTAGAGGGCTGACATTTTAAACATGCACTCCTTATAATGTCTAGAAAAAACGTTTTTTTCTGTTTTTTGAAAGTTTCCTCCCAAAAATCTTTTTAGAGGGGGTTCAGTTTGCAATGTAAATTCATACTAAATTGATCCCTTAGTTTGTGTCGTAAGCATACACACTTGATTTTTGAAAATTCAGACTTTTCACTTTTCACTTCCTAACAAAAGAGAGAAGTAACTTATTTATTGATCACTCCTTTTTCAAATGTTTTAATTGATCACCCCCAACATGACATGAAAAGACGTTGATCATGTGACGGTTTCTATTGAGTGAGTAACCAGACCTGTTTGTTTATTTTCTTATTCAGTTATTTTTTTTCTTCTTTGCTTGATTATTGGTTGATATTTATCCCAATATGGACATAGTGACTTTTTAAAGAGCATAAATAGATGGGTTTCTATAAAAGTACGAGAGCTTGGCTCATAGCCCAGATGTTGTTATGTTTAAATTTGAACTTAAATAGGAAAAAGGACTTCAAGACAATTGCCCCTAATGGACAATTTCCCTCAGAGTACAACTTCCTCCAAGGACAATTACCTACCCAAAGGACATTTGCCCTCAGAGCCAATTTTCACCAAGAATGCTTGAAATGGCGCCAGGATAAATATACCCTAACCCTAACACCTAACCCTGAAATTGTCTCGGAGGTAATTGTCCTCGGGGGAAATTTTTCTTTTTTACCAGACAGTTATGAATTCAAGTTGAATTCAGTTTATTGTCAAATTTCAGTCCAAGTAATAAGAACAATCTTCACCTAATTTAGGGGAGTAAACCCTTCACTGTTTGTCTATCCTGTCACGTTAAACAAAACCGGTATATAAAACTAACCCTTCCCTACCGTGTGGCTCTCTTACTGACTGAGCCAAACAGACAAATTTTACATATCTATGAAAATATGTGTTTTAATTTTTTATTGATTATATATACCATAAAAAAGTTGCAGTAATCATCTTCAGTCAGAATAGAAGTAGGATTAGAGTTTGACCCTGCAGCAGCCAGGCATGTATTTCTTGTTTTTCCATTCAAAACATTTGGGAATTTGTTGTTGACCTTTGCTTCGATAATGATACTCTTAAGTTGTGCCAATAACACCTGAAAAAAAAAGATTAATCTATATATGCACATTCTCAAGAGTTTGTCTGTGATTTGTTGTTATTTTTAAATTTTGTATATTTCATATTATTCATGCATATGCATGTTCACACTAGGTGTCCCATGGTTGTCACGGGGGGTTTGAGTGACAGAAATTCTCGTCAAATCAACAGCACCTCAATCCTTAGTCTTGCAGAATTCTCGCTCTGTGATCGGGAAAGTCTCAAACTTTCTCCAAATCTATCTTTCCTACTTATAGTATTTTTGGCATAGTTTCAAGTGCACAAATTATCATGGGTATGATCCTAACCCAGTCCTGTTCAAAGGAATGACATAAACACCATATTGAAGGAGTGACATAACAGAGGAGTGACATAAGTACTGTATCACAAGAGTGACATAAATACCATATCACAAGAGTGACATAAATACCATATCAAAAGAATGATATAACGAAGGAGTGACATAAATACTGTATCAAAAGAGTGACATAAATACCATATCAAAAGAATGACATAATGAAGGAGAGACATAAATACTGTATCACGAGAGTGACATGAGTACCATAACAAAGGAGTGACATGATGACATAAATACTGTATCAAAAGGAGTGACATAACATAATTAGCGTTAGGTTGGGATTTTAGAAATTGATATTCATCCATTATGGGCTACACAATTTTGAAGATTACATTTTACCTCTAGATGATGAAGTTGGAGATCTCTGAAATACCTTGAATCAATTTTACCGCTTCAGAAGTCCTTCTGTTGCTTGTCAGTTGTGCTCATGCTCTGAGGAGCAGTTGCAGTCGGAGATCTCCAACTTCTGTAATATTTGTGTCACTCCTTCATTACTAAAAAAAGGAAATGTGTGTCACTCCTTCATTACTAAAACCCCTAACCTTCATGTTCCATAGATTCCTCAATTCCCAGGTGACGTCCGGATATTTTTCTATTTTTCACCCTATTTCATCTGGCCCCTGTGGTTTGCTATCACAGCCAGGTCTATAATCTAGCAGACTTTTTCCCCCCTTTGTTTACAAAAAACAGATCTGTTCTACTTGCTGGATCTCAAAGTCTGAAAATATTTCACTTTTTTCCCTTCTGGGACAGCTTCTAGTTTGTGCTCATACCATTCGTTTATATATATTCAAACACAAGTAGTTTGCACTATTCTTAATGTATCACTGTTCCCACCCCATCGTGCCTATTTTTTAATTATTTTTGAGTCAACATGCTGATTTTACATTTGATGCGGTTTAAAAATTATACTATTGCTATTGTGATCAAAACAATAAAGATATGTGGAATATGTAGTGGTTGATGTTGAACTGAAATAATTGGTGGCTGAGAGTATGAATTAAAGCATAGATTTTGTACTTTGTACACCTAAATAAAAGCAGATACCGAATGAAAAAAAAGACATTTGTCTTTGCTGTCCATTTTTTTCAAATAATTCAGTTGCTTGCCTTTCATGACCAATGTTCATATTTAGTAATCAGTGTGCGCAAAAATCTTATATTGTGCAAAATCTTTTTCCTGTAACAAAAGTATGTGTGCTGAATGCTTGTGTAAATATAAACTTGAAATTGTTTCAAGATAATTTTGGCCTGTACTATCTTTCATGACTAATAAAACTGTATTGGCATGTTTTCATATAATACAAGTATGATTGAATCAGTCTTTTTTTTTAATAAGAACTTAATAAGCTATCCACAGAATTTGAAACAGATCTTCGTAAAAACTTTACAATGACTGTACAAACCAGAACAGAAAATTAGTGATGTACAAATGTGGTATTTGAAAAAGAACCGACTAGCTAGTTAACAGAAACAGTTAGCTAAAGAAAAAAGTAATGTTCAATGATAAAGTCCCCAAAAAGGTCATAAAGATAGAAGGTGAGACTCTAGAAGAGGTCGATGAATACATCTACCTAAGACAGGTAATAAAGCTAGAGAAAGACCATGACTGCGAAAATAAAACAACGCATAATGACAGGTTGGAAAGCATTTGGTATGAATAGAGACATTCTGAAGAGCACCTTGCCAATGTGCCTAATACGTAAAGTATACAACTGCTGCATAATACCAGCCATGACTTATGGATGCAAAACATGGAAACTAACCAAAACAAGCTGAAAACCAACTTAGAATAGCACAGAGAGCCATGGAAAGAGCAATGCTAGGGATAACTCTAAGAGATAGAAGAAGATCAACATGGATCAAAGAGAGGACTACAGTGAAGGATATTATACAAGTAATTAAGCAGCAAAAATGGAGATGGGCTGGTCACCTAGCGAGAAGAGATGACAATAGATGGGGGAAAGGTCTAACCGATTAGTGCCCATGGGATAGTAAACGAAGTAGAAAAAGACCAGACACAAGATGGAGGGACGAGATAGAGAGGTTTACCGGTTGTCATGGAAGGAGATGGGAAAGGCCTTTCTCCAGCAGTGGACTTATAACAGATGATGATAAGTATAATTATCAATTACCATATATTTTTGAATATAAGTCGATCATTAGTATGAGACTTTGCAATTAAGCATAACATTTCAGAAAATCAACTGACTCAAATATAATCTGAGTCCATTAATTTGCCATAACGTTGTCATGAGAAGTATCCCCTTCTTATGATTACACCGTTTATGGCACTTGGTCTGCTGTCACGAAACATGAATTTCTTACATCTTCAACATATCGATCGTTGTTTTCAGGTCGTAAAAGTGAAATTCTCATCATTGATGATGAATCCACCTGAAAAATGATTTTAAAAGGATATTACACAATACACAATGCATACTACCTACTTAGCATTTCATAGAAATCCGAGGAACTCAGCCTTTTGGCTAAGATCAAAGTGTAGTATCTGTTCTTTGAAACTGCCATGGCCTTGAAGTTCAGAGAACCACGGCCCTTTGGGGGTCCTTGTGGCATGCTCGGGTATCTTCCTGGAAGAAGTTGCGCAGGATATCTTGGCTGTGGATCTGATCAAAATGGTGTATCTGTTCTTTGAAACTGCCATGGCCTCGAAGTTCAGAGAACCACGACCCTTTCGGGGGTCCTTGGGGCATGCTCGGGTATCGTCCTGGGAGAAGTTGCACAGGATATCTTGGCCAGCGACTATTAGCATGCTCAGGATTCGTCCTGAGAAACTTTTGGGATCTTCCCCCCACCTGGTCCTCGTGGCATTTGTCTCAGTGACAGGGATTTGGGATTCTCAAGTCTCTAGTCACGGGGACATGGGATCCCCCCTCCCCCCCTACTGAATTCGGCACTAAATGACCCACCGATCAATCATGGAAAACCATGGTAATGAATTGAGTTAAAACAACTGGCATTATCACTCGCTAATATGCATTGTGTGTATCGACGCAGTTTTCATATAGGAAAAGGTATTGGCCATTTTTGATTGACTTTTTTTTAGTAAAAAAACCTTGTCTTATATTCAAGAATATACAGTAGTACCTTATTTTAGGTAACTAACCATTTGTGCACACATTAATTTTCTTTGTGCACTGGTAGCGAAGCATCTGCGTGCATGCGCACCCACACAGCCTGGAGGAAACTATGTTTGTGGACTATTTTCCAGATTGACTGACGTGACAATAAAAGTAAAAGTAAAATGAGCTCATTAATTTTTAAATGCTAATAAATTGTTTCACAGCAGCCATGTTTGTACGAATACAGTTGTTGGAAAAATGTTTTATTTTTAAAGAGATTAAATTTTTATTCTATTTTACAAAGAATAAATAACAAAAATAATGAAGAAAGGTCATCTGATTTCAATAATGACCAAGACTTCTGAATATTCATCATGGAATCGATTCTACAGAGAAGAGTATTGGCAGATAACAAGAATTTAAAACAGGTCTGGTTGTACACTCAATAGAAACTGTCACATGACCAACATCTTTTGGCAGCAGGCCGAGTTGGGAGCGATCAATTAAAAAAATTGGAAAAAGTGGTGATCAATGAATAAGTTACTTCTTTCACCTTTTATTGGGCCATGATCACTAAAAAAAGTCTGAATTTTCAAAAAACAAGTGTGAATGCTGCTGGACAAAAACTAGGGATCAATTTAGCATAAACTTACATTGCAAACTGAAACCCCCACTAAAAAGCTATTTAGTGTGGGGGAATTTTCAATGAACAAAAAAAAACATTTTTATAAAAAAACAAGCGTGAATGCTGCCTGACACAAATTAAGGGATCAATTTAGGATAAACTTACATTGCAAAATAAACCCCTGCCACCCCCCCCCCACTAAAAACCTATTATGGGGGGGAATTTTGAAAAAAAACAACTGTTTTTCTAGACATAATAAGGAGTAACTGTTTTCAGCCCTGTAGCTTCATTGGGGCAGCCTGTATGCATGATATATACATAGCCAGCCAGCCAGACCAACTTAAAAACTGAAGAAACCTATGTTGATAGTTTTGGTTGACAGTTTCTAACTAATAAGAATAAATGTTTTTTTCTAGACATTTCTAGAAGGAGTGCATGTTTAAATTTTCAGCACTCTAGCTCCATTGGTGCAGTCTGTAGGCATGATTCTTACATGCATAGCCAGCCAGCCAGCCAGCCAGCCAGCCAGCCAGACCAACTTAAAAACTGAAGTTGACAGTTTTGGTTGATGGTTTCTAATTCTTCAGAAGGTTGCAGATTCAGGAATGTGCGAAGAACAGAGGGTCGGGGGGAGGAGTTGACAATGAAAAAAGCATAAAGAGATCAAAGATTCTTTTTCTGTAAACAATGGAAGGTTTCGTCTTAATCAGTAAATCAGTAAAAGTCTTTGTTGTTACTAAGATATTATTGAACACGCACAAGAACCATTATTATTATTACGCTTAATAAGATGTTTATTATTACTTTTAGTTTTGTTGCAACATGCTTTGATGTTTACTAAGCTGAGCCTAGTAAGGCACAAGGCCAACTCAGAGGAAATGGGAGTAGGTCAATCTTTCAAGTGGAGTCAAATCTCTTGTACTGGTAGGAAAAACATAGCAATCACTTTGCGTGTATACAGCGCCACTCAGGATTATTGGTACCTTTGAATTGTTTGTATAACCTTTACAATATCTTCAGAAATAAATAGAAATCTACTAAATTTTTATCATAAGAATATTTTAATAGTATATCCTAAGTAATTTAACAAATAATCATTATTTTTCAACTTACATGTAGTAATTTCAAAGAAAAAAAATCTAAAATATGACCTGGTCAGTAATATAGACACCGTTCCTTGGAAAGAGAGGAATGGCTCACTGCATGCCCCCTTTGGCAACAATGACTGACTCCAAACATTTCTTGCAGCCATCTATAAGCTTTTTGCACTTGTCAGCTGGTAGTTTCTCTCACTCTTTTTTAAAAATTTGTTTAAGCTCTTGAATGTTTGCAGCATTCATGCAGTGTATGGTATAAATTGAATACATGACTGCAAAGATTTCTGTTTTTTCCAAAGATTTTTAATGAGATAGAGATTAGGACTCATTGCTGGCCAGTTTAAAACAGTTCATTTTTACCTTTTCAACCATTCTTGTGTGCTTTAGGTTTTTGTCATGCTAGAGCACTCATGATCTTCGGACCAAACATAGTTTTCATACACTGGGTAGCATATCTTGCTCAAAAGTCAACTCCAACTTGGACTGGAGTTTGACAAAAAATGGTGGCCAAGTTATCATTTCCACATGACTCAGAGAGATTCTGATATTCCTGTAATGATGTAATACTGATGATGATGAAATATTTTAAAACATCTCAAAGAAACATTTCAAAGAAAATTTTGCATTACCTGTAGTGTGACCAGATAGAAATTTAGTGTCTTAAGTGATAAGTATCATGAGTTATTTCCCTTAGGCAGAAGAGTTTCTATCCACTTCCACATGGGGTGCTGTTTTACATTCTGGTCAATGATCAGCCATTATTGCATTGTGTTATTAATAGAAGACAGAGCTCGGAAGGACACACGTGTGTGGTTGAGCGCGGTCATTATATGAATAAAGGATCTCTGTAAATATCTCTTCTGTTTGCATTTTTAATCTGTTAATATCTGTCATTAAACCAAGCTTACATTAAGCTTAATATCTTTTATTTCTCAATTAGGGTTCTGAGAACCATGCACAAGAAAGAATCATGCTCAACATCACATGGAGAGATCACAAGACAGAACAGTATATTAGAGAGAACAAACAGGAGTCAGAGATATCATAGAATCCATTAGAAAACTCAAATGGCAATGGGCAGGCCATGTTGCAAGAATGTCAGACAACCGCTGGACATCGCGACTCACAACGTGGATCCCCAGATATATCATATGAGAAACTGTGGCCAGCAAAAAATAAGATGGCGTGATGAACTAGTTCAGAAAGTATTGGCTCCTTGACGCCCATGATAGAGAGGTTTGGCGGATCTTGGGGAACGCCTATGTCCAACTAACGGACACTAAAAGGCTGATGATGATGAAAGTTGCCAACACCTAAAGAACGCAGAGAGTAGATCAACCAAGACACTAGTCTGAAAATATTAGTGTATAAATTTCTGATAAAACTTACAAAACTAGTTTAAAATGATGATCATGATGATGCTGAAGAGAAATATTTTTTTTAAATCTCGCCCCAGCATCCCAGTCAAATTTTTTTTCGTTTTTTTAAAAACAAATTTGGAATCGGTCCAAATAGTCTGACTGATATACAGCATTGCTGCTTCGTCTCTTAACGAAAATGAGCCAAGAGTCTGCATGATTTAGACGTTGACAAGAGGAACGTCATTTGACACTTTGCCAGGATCAAAATGCTGACTTGGAATAAACGTTGGACATTTTTTTTTTCTATTTTTGCCTCCTGACAATCTCAGCGACGATTGCTTTGTCTCATTATTCAAAGACAAAAGACACTTTTAAGTCACCAGTGTATTATACGGGAGGGGGGGGGGCATGACTGATAAAAACACTCACAAGTCTGGTTAATCACTCAATAAAAACAGACATGTGACCAACCGTCTTTTGGCAGCATGTTATGTTGGGGTGATCAATTAAAAAACACTCACATGCCTGGTTAATCACTCAATGGAAACAGTCATGTGACCAACCGTCTTTTGGCAGCATGTTATGTTAGGGGTGATCAATTAGAAAAACAAGCGTGAATGCTGCCTGACACAAACTAAGGAATCAATTTAGGACAAACTTACATTGCAAATTGAACCCCCCACCACTAAAAGCCTATTTAGAAATAGAATTGGAAAAAGGGGTGATCAATGAATAAGTTACTTCTCTTGCCCTTTGTTGGTCATTGATCACTAAAGAAAGTCTGAATTTAAAAAAAAAAAATGATAAAAGCACTCATTGGTCTGGTTAATCACTCAATAGAAACAGCCATGTGACCAACATATTTTGGCAGCATGCTGTGTTGGGGTGATCAATTAAAAAATTGGAAAAGGGGGTGATCAATGAATAAGTTACTTCTCTTGCGTTTTGTTGGGCAGTGATCACTAAAAAAGTTTGAATTTTCAACAAAATCAAGCGTGAATGCAGCCAAACACAAACTAAGGGATCAATTTAGGATAAACTTACATTGCAAATTGAACCCCTCCCCCCTAAACACCTATTTGGGGGGGAATTTTGAAAACAACCCAACTTTTTTTCTAGACATAATAAGGAGTAACTGTTGAAATTTTCAGCCCTCTAGCTTTATCGGGGCAGGTGAATGATATATACATACATAGCCAGCCAGCCAGCCAGACCAACTTAAAAACTGAAGAAACCTATGTTGACAGTTTTGATTGATGGTTTCTAATAAATGTGGCTGTTGCACCTTCCCTATCAAGGTACCATGACTTTTCATTGAATGACGTTTTCCTCGAAAATGTAAAATACATACACATACATGCCACAAATACACAAATACTACATACACATATGCAACATATAGACACACATACAACATACACACATCCATACATGAACACACTGACTTCATATGTACACGCATGCACTTATGCACACATACACAGGCACATATACACACATAGCACATAGGCACATATACACACATACCACATAGACACATGTGTGTATGTATGTGCATATTAAGCATTTTCGATGAAACGTCATTCAATAAAAGGTGGTGCGATGTCCCATCACACATTTGTCTACATTCCTGTATTTTGTACATGCACACAGATACACAATTTTATATTGAAAGCTACCCACACACACACATATTTGTATACTGATAAATATTCACATGTACACACACACATTTACAAACTGACAACTATCTGCATACACATATGTGTATGTGTGTATACTGACAGCTATTCACATGCACACACACACATTTACATTCTGACAACTATCCACACACATATTTGTATACTGACAACTACTCACATGCACACACATTTACATGATATTTAAAAAAACTAGGCTTGTGATATTTACTTATATGTATATATGTCTCTGCATGTATGAATATATATTGGAAAGTAAAGCATTCCTATAAAAACATTTTGTATGCTGAAATGGCCTAAAGTGAAGAAGCAATTACCATTAATTTATACGTAAAAAATGTTTGAGCATTCTCAGACCCCAAAACGTCATGGGAGGTACAGAAGACTGGAAGGAGATTGGAAGAGGGTGTGCACTGCCTCTATAATGGCTCACTGCAAGACAAACACTGAACGCTATTTTTGTTTTTTAATTTCTTTTGTAAAAGCAAAAAAGTGGTATAAAGCAAACTTTTGAAAAGCGGGGTATAAGTCAAGCAGACAGACCCTCCCCAGCAAGAATGTTAAGTAAGTATCACGTGTTATCCCCCTTAGGCAGAAGAGTTTCTATCCACTTCCACTAAGGGGCGCTGTTTTACATTCTGGTCAACAAGCATCCATTATTGTATTGTGTGAGGAGTAGATCATTGTGAATATTTGAATAAAGGATCAGTAAGTACATTATTTTCTGTTTGCATTTTTAATCTGTTAATATCTGTCATCAAACCAAACTTAAATAGAAGATTGGAGCAACTCAATCTTCCTAACCCACATATAAATGCACACATGTTAATGCATACACAGGATCACATGAATGCAAACATAAGCAAAGATAAGTGCACACACATGTTAACGCACACATATACAAATTAATGCATACACACTGGACATTATACACAAGTAAATACACATACAAACACACACACACACATATACATAAAAACTATTTGGTCTTTTTGAGTGCAACCGAGTATCTACTTTTATAGAACTCACCAAAACTGCTGAAAAAATTTCATAAAACATTGGCCTTGCAGGATGATTAAGCAAACTAGGTATACAGTAATGTCTCCAGTAGTAGACACTGAATATACAAAAAAACCTGGAAATTGAGAAGTAGGTATATGTTGTACCCCCGCATACTACCCCTCCTCCATTTCCATCCCTGAGTAATTGACAACTTTTATAAAGCTCACCAAAACAAAAAAATCAAAAAATCAAAAAATCTCATAAAATGTTAGCCTTGTAGGTTGATTAAGAAAAATTCTAGAATTAATTTTTCTTTCTTTTCGTCCGTCTTTTTGTTGGAGGCTAGAATCAAACATCAAATAATGCAAGCAAACATTTCTCTTTTTTTCTCTTACTGAGTGAGACAACATTGGATAATCATTTCCGTAGAATTCCCAAAAAACACAAGAAATGAGAATAATAAAGGAAAAAAGAAATTGTTGATAGATTTTGTTTTTATAAAAAGTCAGAAAAACAAATGGAAAAAAGCTGTCTTTGCCATCAAGTTGGTAAGACAAACACAAATGAATTTATTGTATTTGACGTGTAACCTTTTTGTTGTTCAGCCTCCACCCACTTGGCCAGAACGTGAGGAGTTAAAAACAACAGGATGATAAATGAGAGGAATTCATGGAAATGTGTTATTCCCTGCTAAAATAAGGGGGATCTTATGTTGTTATGATATACTACCACAAAATGGTCAACACCTGTGTGAAAATGGAAGTAACTCTGTCACCTTAGGAAATATGTATATGCGTAGGTCTCCAAAAAAACAGGATGTGGAAACTGGAAATGACACAAGCGTGGGCGTTCAAAATCCATAAAGCTCAGAGCCGAGATGAGGGAGCTCAGAGCAGACCCGAACACAGAACAGAGTCCCAAGCAGCCAGGAGGCAGACTGGGAAGGCATAAGACCAAATTCCCTTTTAGGGAACGGTCTCTCGGCACCCATCATCTCTCTCCCACTCTTCATTCTCCGGCCAACAAAGTGTATGCTATGAAATAGAAATATGTCTCATATTTTTTACAACCTGTTTTTCGAGTCATCCTTCCTTCATTCTCAAGTTCATGATTTTCCTCCCTAGGATGAAGGCATTATACAACAATTTGCCATCTAATACGGTTAATTTGTTTGTGCTTGTCTTACCAACAATAATAAATGTTTACTTACAAATTTCCGTGTTCTATGTTGACTCAGAGGCGGCGCGTGGAACATGCAGATCATGCAACTGTGGTCGGAGTGGGGGACCTCTGGGGTCACAATTGGACCTACCGTTTAAACCTTTTACTTTTACGTTGAGGGGTGCAAGTTTAACAATTTACAGGGGGGAGGGGGCGCAGTCAGACCTAGCGCCGCCACTGGTTGACTACAATAATTTCTGAGATTTCATTGTCTGATTCAACATTAAAAAATCCCCCCCTCCCCTGGACACAACCTCCTGTGCAGAGTTTGGATCAATCTGAACCACATACGATCTGGCTGCGCCAAAACAGGATCCTACCTGAAAAAGATTGATGCTGAAACATCTGATGCCTGAGTAAGTGGTTCAAGGCAGACTTTGGGACATATTCTGACCTGCTGTCCAGCTCTGAGGTCTCCGGTTGAAATTGTGCGCCTCAAGACTTTTGACTCAAATGTGGTGAGATAGCTGACAGTTCTAAACTTGTGACCTGCATGGGTCCAATTGGATGTTTTGGTGGTGGACAAATGAAAGAGAGAGAACATTAAAAAACATGAGATGAGAACCAATCGGATGCCACATTTAAATTTTAAATAAAACTTCTCGCATCATTTCCTTGTCTTCTTGGGTGATTCCTCCATCACAAAATATTAATAAAACTAATTCAGTTACATGCAAGAAAGAGAAAAACAGGTGTTATTTACCAAAATGTTGACAAAGACTTATCACTATCACAAAAACCATATTTGCTCAAGTTATACTTCTTCTGCAATGTACATAACAGATGATGAGAAGGGTGTAAACAATTTGAAACATTTCAAAGAAACATGTCAAACATGGAAAACATGGAAAACGTGGAAAACGTGTCATAATGTGTTCGGTCTTCAAATATTTGTTTTGTGTAATTTCTTGGTAAACAAATTTCAGCACTATCATAGCAGTGGGGTCCCTATCGGAATGCACGTTTTGCGACCGTTAGTTCAAGATCAAAGTGTAGTATATGTTCTTCTTACATCAATGAAACATAGCATTAACTTCCCGTTTTCAATTTTAAACGTTATTTACCTCTGTCAACAAACTTGTAAAGGGGTATATGTTTTTGGTCGGGTCTGTTTGTTGTTTCGCATTATTTACTGTCCGCATGATATCTCCAAAAGTTCTAAATGATTTTCATTTATTTCTGGAAGGGTGGACAATAGAGAAAGGAAGGACTGATTAAAATTTGGAGCAGATCCATGCACAATTACCTCCACTTCGTCATTGGTTTATGTCCAAAACACATTGTTAAGTAATTATCAAGTGTTATTCCCCTTAGGTGGAAGACTTCCGCTAGGGGGCGCGGTTTCACGTTCTGGAATGGGCAGCGATTGTTTATCAGTTGGAGAAATCGCTTTGTAGTACACACGTGTTAGGTTGACTACAGTTACTATATGAATAAAGGATCTCTGTACGTACATAATATTTTGTTGCATTTTTAATCTGTCATTAACCCAAGCATACACACATAATATTGCCAAATCCTTGTTCTTGTCTGCAGAATATCTACAAAAGTTATAAATGATTTTCATTCAGATTTTCAGGCAGGATGGACATTAGGCAAAGGAAGAAGTAATTACATTTTTGAGTGGATCCATGCACAATTATCTCCCCTTCGTCGTAGTTATATGTCCAAGGATTTTTGGTACATGGATTTGTCGTTTCAGCTTCTTCCTCTATGAATCACAGAATATATGTAACAGTGGAAATTTAAACAGTCTCTGATCTATCCACTAAGTGATTTCAATGATGTTTATGGTTACTGACAGTGGCATTGGCAGAGATATGCGCTCTCTGAGTGCTTTCTAGTTTATTATGATTGTATTTTAATTGTTTTCCTCATGAATTTTAATTTAATTTAATTTTTTTTCAATTGACAAAAACAAAAGTTTTTCATGAATTTTATTTATTGCTGTGATGTTACATGCAAGAAACCATGTGAAATAGCATTCCCATTTTCAATTTTAAACGTTATCATTTTTTACTGCTTAGTGCCCAAATTTCTTCAAATCATTGGTAAATTGTAAGTTCTTGAGAACATGATTTTCAATTACCATGAGAGCAAGTCTCTTTTAGTCATTCTTAGATGTCACAGACTATCATACAATGCATATATATGTGCAGTGCAGTATTTTTTTTGCCGTAGTATGTTTACCCCAAATGTTGTTAGAATTTTATTGTCTTTCTTTCCTAACTAAAATTATTTACCCCGTCTTGGAAAAAAAATTCTGGTCAAAATTCAACCAATACTAAGGCCCTAAAAAAAGGGTCATGTGACCAAAAACTCTAAGGGCTGCTGGGAAATATATTGCAGCAGCCTGCCTCTTTCTCACCTGGATCTTGAAGGGACCACTTCGTCTGTGGGGTTCACCACAGCAGATGCCAGCATTTAGCTGGTATCTCCTGTGTCATGCAAATGGACCAACACACTCTAGTGACATCAAACTTTTCCAAAAATGTCCTAACACCATATTTCTGTGTCGAACAAACTCTGAACTAAAAACCACAAAAGAAAGAACTTTCTCTTCAACATTTACAAGGCCAAATCTACACAGCTGAACAAAGAAAAGAAATTCAGCTCTACAAAACCTTACAAACTTTCAAAACTACAAAGAACTAAATATAAGCTTGTTAATAGGAACTGCTTCTAACTGTAGGTCCCGGGAAAATACACTTTATTCACAACTCTACCTTTCTTTTCTCCCATTTTTCTCTGCTCTTTATACAATTAATAAAAGTTTGGTATTTGGAAAACCAATTGTTCTTTTCACTTGTTCAGTCGGGGCAGTCCTAGCAATCCCTAAAAATTCCCAACATTATGACTCGTTTCAAAAACAAATACACTTTTTGAGTGCCCGTAAAAAAAAAGTTTTCATGGGATCATTGGCTAAAATTTCAAAAAGGACTGAGTATGTCCACAAGGCAAATACAAGATAGGATGCAAAACA
>VCCN01004703.1:1272881-1285386 GCA_006491835.1 Architeuthis dux
CACAGAGGCCCTCGAAAAAAGCAGAGAGACACTGGAAGCCCTCAGAGAGACATACCACCCAGGCCTTGGAAAACACAAAACCAATGTCCATGTTAGGAACAGTCTGTCGGCTCTCATTGTCTCTCTCTCCCACTCTTCATTCTCCACCATGACACAATGTATCTTATGAAATAAAAATATATCCTCATATTTTTATAAACAAGTTTTGAGTCTTCCTTTTTCTCCAAGTTCAGGATTTTCCTCCTGCGGACCAAGAGGGCTATACAACACTTACTGAACAAGATCTACAAGTAAAGACAAGTTAAGGGTACAAAGGATCCAATAAAGAAATACAAGATATGATGCAAAACAAAAAAGAGTTCATGTCCTTACCGAACAAGATACACAAGTAAAGACAATTTAAGGGTACAAAGTACCCAATAAGGAAATTTGATGAGGATGATATTAATTGAGCCCTTTTTTTAAAGATAATTTAGAATACTTATATTTTGATTCAGTATTTACAAATAAAATACCTTTTTTTTTAATCTCTGGAGAACCTCCAGCTGGCAGGTATGGGGTGGGGCTAGGCTGCAGCCCCTAAATCCCAGTCTTAATCCACCACTGAAGGCAAACAGAATATCTGAAGGCTTAGTTTTAGGCGGACCAGGACTAAAACACATAGATATGATGACTGAGAGGGAAAACAAGACAAAGCAAATGAAAACAAATCCTTCCCAAAAATGTAATGATACCAGATGGTTTGAAAAGTGACTCCAATCCTTTCAGCCAGTCACAGCAAAACTTACAAAGTGATTAGTCACTCAATAGAAACCGTCACATGACCAATGTCTTTTGGCAGCATGTCGTGTTAGGGGGTGATTCCTTAGCTAAAAAAATCAAAGAATCCTAGAACATTCTTTCTGGTAAGTGAAATTGCCTTTTGAGAATAAGATAAATACAAAACAGGTTTGGTTAGTCACTCAATAGAAACTGTGACCAACATCTTTTGGCAGCATGCCATACTGGGTGTGATCAATTAAAGAATTTGAAAAAGGGGTGATCAATAAATAATAGCTTCTCTTGCTGCGATCACTATAAAAAAAGGTCCGAATTTTCAAAAAACAAACTTGAACACTGCTGGACACAAACTAAGGAACCGATTTAGCATGAACTTGCACTGTAATTTGACCCCCCCCCCCCAAAAAAAAAAAAATATTTTAGGGGAAATTTAAAAAAAAAATAAAGAAAGTTTTTTCTAGACATAAGGAGTAAATGTTTAAATTTTCATCCCTCTTGCTCCACTGATATGGTTTGTATGTGCAATACATACACAGCCAGCCAGACTAACTTAAAAACTGAAAAGGTTGATGTTGACAGTTTTAGTTGACGGTTTCTAAAAGCAGTATAGTGGCTGCTTTTATTGTGACCAACTGACCAGTTTGGATGTGAACTGTTACACATGGCTATCACTCTCATTAGAAGAAGAAGATATGAGAAATCAATTATTTTTGCCATTCATACCACAAGACTTTCTTATTTGACAGCAATAATGGGGAGGGGAGTGTGTGGCATGGGGAGTGATGAGCCCTGCTGTGCTGGCCCATGACATGTTGGGAGGGGGCGTTTGGGAAATGGGTGTTACATCTTCTCTCCAAGTAATATGTGACAGAGTGTACTGGGTTTCATGGTAGCAGCAGCAGAGAGTAATCTCTGACTGTTTCCTTCTTATCTACTTACTAGTAGAATTGGATAAATGAAATGTTTTCTCCTCTACCACCAGAAACATTTAGTTTGTTAATGCAAATAATGACTTCTTTCTGTTTTCCTTTCTCACTTTATATATCTGGAGGTGTGGGTGGCCTAACAGTCACTGGTATGGAGAATGGACTCAGCACTAATGCCCTTGACAGCTCTTTAGCCCTGTAATTGTAATGAAATACACTTTGGTTGCGTGTTCATGTGTTCGCTTATTAGAAGACTTGAATTTAGGGTGATAGTATTGGCACCAAAATGCCATATCATGTTATCTGGGCTAGGATTTGGGTCAAACGGTTGACCGGGTCACATGGAAGTCATAACAAAGAAATTGCGTTTGACCAACCAGAGTGGTTTAGGGGTGGCCGTGATTTCAAATCAGTCGGCAGTTAGAGTCAGTTGGTTAGACAACAGCAAGGGGTCAACAAGCTAAGAGCTTCACTCCCACCCATCAGAGTGGGGATGAGAGTGGGAGGAAGAAAACCAGTGCGCCTTGATTTGAAACTACTATCATCACCCTATTTGGTCACCCTCGGTAAAGCATCTAGGAACAGAATTTAACAACTTTAACCAAAACAGAATTCAATACCCCAAGTGATCAGCGTACTGGCCCGGCATCAAAGTTATCAACAGAAATAAAAGGAACACACCTTTTCCATGAATTTTATGAATTTTGTCGTCTTTCTCTACAGCCATGTTGGAGAGTGATTTCTCTGGTATGGACAAAATGTTTTATTTCCCTCCACAGAGTCATCCGTCCCATAAATGCACAACCCTGGAGAAGAAATGCTGGTTTGCGTATCGACATGTCTTACTACATAAGGCAGTTCATTTTGAGCATCAGGCTAGCACCCTTGCCCCATAAAAACCCACAATTGCTACAAACAATGATTGTGTCTCCATGGATCGTTTGAGAAATGGAGACAAAATCATTACCCTGTGTGCCACACAACACTTTGCTTTTATATATCTACATAGACATAACTATTATGCAGTTGTTGATCTACTGCATTCAAACTGTGTTCAGCCGAACCCCATGGTTCCGCCCCATCTTTCCAGGGATTCTGTGAAACAAAGTGACATTTTCGCAATATACTTAATAATTCTTCATTACATAAACAATTCCTTCTCGGCTTTTACATGTCTCTATTCTATTTCTTTAACACAAACAGTACTTTGAGTGTGTATTTTCTATTTGGGTTCATACACATCGGATAATTCTGTAAACAAGGCCAAAATCCATTACTTACATACATATGTGTTGGATTTTTAGGCAGCCTTCGGTGAAGGTCACAGATTTGACCCCCATAAGTGTCGAAAGTTATAAACAGGATGTTGATGAAAACCCCAAAATGCAAGATGTCAGGACCAGGCGTTGAAAAGTCATAAATAGAATATTGATCCTGACTGCAGATGGCGGGCTGGAAAATCAGCATGGGTGTTCAAACCCAATAAAAGTGACACAGAGCACCCTCGGAAGCCAGTGAGACAGACTGCCTAGGCTGGGGGAAGACACAAGATGGCTATACAACATATGTGAATATATATATGTAGAAGGAAAAGTTGTTTTTTTGAAGGGGTTCCTAGAAAATTTAATTAATCAAAAGGGTTCCCTGAGTATTTTAAATTTGAAGACAACTTAACTGTATACACACATACACAGGTTTTTTCATAAAGTATGCAACCCTAAGGATAAGAGAGTAGAATTAAGCGCACATAAATGTTATGCTACAATATTAGTCATGTGGCAACACAGTACTAAGAGACAACAGTATTTAACAATTACATCATTGCTAGCCTTATTTGAGCAGCCGTTTCTTTGTGTAGTGTCAGCTATGTCATTTTCCAATGTAATGAAATGGGTACAAACTTGTATTCGGATTAAAGGAAATCACTTCCAACATCTATTGTCAAACTCCAGTCCAAGTTGGAGTTGACTTTATTTTAACCCTGTAACAACAAGAACAACAACAATCCTCACCAAATTTAGTTTGTCTATCTCATAAAATTAACTATCCCTACCGTGATTTGAAATCACGACCAAGTGATTACTAGGTGGCTCTCTTACCAACTGAGCCGAAACTGACAAGTCTTATGTATGTACAAATTTATTTATTATATATACAATACGAAAGTTGCAGTAATCATCTTCAGTTCAATAGAAGTTGGAGTGGGGTTTGACCCTGCAGTAGCCAGGCTTGTTGTAAAGTTAAAATGTATGCATAATTAGAATCTTTTTGAAATCTTTTTGAAATTTGTGTATTTCAAAAATAGTTTTTAGATTTAAAATAGTTTAAATACAAGTTGTCAAAAAGAGGCTTGCATCCTTTTTGAAACTGCTTGTATGTGAGGAATTATGGCAAAGATAAATCTCCATACATTAAATAATCAATCAGTCAGATGATATTACAGTAAATGCAAAATTGTTGAGAAGTTGACTTAAGAAAGGATTCCTTAGCTAAAAAAGATTCAAAGAATCCTAGAAACCTTCTTTCTTAAACTGGTAAGTGAAATTGCCTTTTGAGAATAAGATAAATACAAAACAGGTCTGGTTAGTCACTCAATAGAAACCGTGTCCAACGTCTTTTGGCAGAATGCTGAACTGGCAGTGATCAATTAAAAAATTGGAAAAATGGATGATCAATGAATAAATTACTTCTTTCGCCTTTCGTCTGAATTTTCAAAAAAACAAGCGTGAATGCAGTTGGACACAAACTAAGGGATCTATTTAGCCTAAACTTACATTGCAAATTGAAACCCCAACTAAAAACCTATTAGGGGGGGATTTTTCTAGACATAATCAGGAGCAAATGTTAAATTTTCAGCCCTCTAACTCCATTTCAGCCCTCTAACTCTAACTTGATTGATTGATTGATTGATTGATTTGTTTAGCGGCATATCAACCCTTGATGGGTTATTTAATGCCAAAGTCAGTTTAAAATCCCCAAAAGAGTATCTTGCGACTTTGGTAAACAGTTAATTATAAATTTTTTATTATAGACTTGCGACTATGGTCAAAGGTTTTTTTTATTTTTAATTAGTGTCTTGCGATTTTCGTAAAAGCATATGTTTCTTTAACTAGAGTCTTGTGACTTTGGTGAAAGGTTATTTTTTTATTATAGTCTTGCGACTATGGTTAAAGGTTTTTTGTTTTTTTTAATTAGTCTCTTGCGATTTTGCCTTAACTAGAGTCTTGCGAATTTGGTAAACAGTTATTTTTTTTTAATTATAGTCTTGCGACTTTGGTAAAAGGTTATTTTTTTTAACTAGAGTCTTGCGACTTTGGTAAACAGTTATTTTTTTTTAATAGAGTCTTGCGAATTTTGTGCAAAACCAGGTGCCGTCTGTTTGGCCGGCGGGGGGGTCTTATGCAGTTGGCATATTCTAGGCCCCAGCCGACAGCGCCGACAGACCAACTTAAAAACTGAAGAAACCTATGTTGACAGTTTTGGTTGATGGTATCTAACAGGATGTCAAAAAGAAGTTTGCATCATTTTTTAAACTTCTTGTATGTGAAGAATTATGGCAAAGATAAATCTCCATACATTATATAATCAATCAGTCAGATGATATTACAGTAAATGCAAAATTGTTGAGAAGTTGACTTAAGAAAGGATTCCTTAGCTAAAAAAATCAAAGAATCCTAAAAACCTTCTTTTTTAGACTGATAACCAAAATTGCTTTTGGGAATAAAATGCATATGAAACAAAGAGAAACTTGCTAATAGAAAGGAATATGTTGAAGCCTGTGAACGGTTATATAATTTGGTTGTTGGGTAAATCTTTTTATCAGGTTTTATCGATAAAAGAGATATTTTTTTTGAGCTGCAATGATTTATTGATGAATCACTTTTTTTTATTACCCTTTTCTTTTTTGAGCAAAAAAATTGGAAAACCTTTGGAGATGAAACAAAAATAAGCGAGAGCCAATATTTCAAGGAATAAAGATAGAACAAGCCTGTCTGCTGCAGGGTCAATCTCCACATCTACTTCTATTTCAACTGAAGATGATTACTGCAACTTTTGTTAAAAACCATTACTCTCTGGTTAGATCCTATACATATGCAGATGGGGAACATCACTTTCATCTACATCACTTTAGCAAATATTTTGTCTAAATCACTTTGGTCTAAAATAAAAACCATTAGGTACACCCCTGGTAAGTGCCTTTAGACTAAAGATGTAGATTAAAGTGATTTTAGACCAAAGTGATTTTAGACTAAAGTGCATGTAGATTAAAGTGATTTTAGATTAAAGTGCTTTTAGACTAAAGTGCATGTAGATTAAAGTGATTTTAGACTAAAGTGCATGTAGATTAAAGTGCTTTTAGACTAAAGTGCATGTAGATTAAAATGATTTTAGACCAAAGTGAATTAGACAAAACTGATATTTGCTAAAGTACTGTAACCCATGCACATATAATATACCTCCTTATTCTGAAAGCATATGTCTTGTGCATGAATAATACATTATGACATTATTATATTTTACAGCTACTTTCCTGAATAGGTAAAAATAATAGCTGGTTGTAAGCAGATCCAACCCAAGTTGCTGCCAAATGCTAGTGGGTGCCAGTCATTTGTCTGAGACAGTATGACTTTTGAACAAAATAAACAGTCAAAATAAGAAAAAGCCTGATCCAAAGTCAGATTTTTCAGGAATATCTGACAGCTAAATACTTTCTGTTGTGGTGAAACTAAGAAAAAGAATTGGCAAAGGAAATTCTCATGACCGACGACAAGTTCATTTAATTAATGCATTTTAATTTAAATTATTGATATTTATTATTAATCAGTATAGAATAGTAGCTATACATATTCTTATGTATTTATTTTTCTCACTGTAAAACATAAATAGAGAAATGAGATAATACTATACTTTCGAGGGTGCTGAAGTTCATCTTGCCCGGGGTGCCAGGAACCCCAGGGATGGCCCTGAAATCAATAGAAATATTTTTGTTTCTAAATAACTCCAATACTTTAGATTCAACTTCCAAAGCAGGGGTCGGCAACCTTTTTGCCTCTGCGGACTGGATCACATATCAATCAGTAGATGGTGGGCCAGCTAAATGCCATAAAAAAGCTTGACATATCAGAATTATCCATTTAAATGCATCTAGTATGGAATAGGCCAGAGAAATAAGAGAGCTGACCTGCTAGTAAATGTCTCAAAGAGATATGGTTTAAAGATAACTAATACATTCTTTCAAAAACGGGAAGGTTGAAAGTGGAATTGTAAAAAGGCCAAATGGTATAACAAAAAACGAAATCGACTTCATAATAACTGATGAGATCAATAACAATAAAAACGTTACCATTATAAACAAAGTAGACATAGGTAGCAACCATAGAATGGTAGCATGCAGAACTAAATTTAACTTTCAAACTGAAAGGAATAAAATGATTCTTAAGAAGTGATGCCCTAATAAGATAGAAATAGAGAACATTACCAATTTCCGAGTAGCGATAGAGAACAGATTCCAGGCCTTGTGGAATACTGACAGTGACATAGAGGTAAAGAGTAATAGTCTGACAAATATAATCAAGGAAGCAGCAGAAATGGTAGGCAATACAAACGTAAACAATAACACAGGGAAATACTCTAAAACAACATTAAAACTAATCAAACAGAGGAGAAATATGAAGATAAAAATTAAAGAAGCCGAAAGCAAAAAAGCAGAACATAACAAACTAATAAACAAAAGAATGAGAAAAGAAAAAAGAAAGAAAAACACAAAAAAGATAGTAGAGGCCATCAGAAAGGGGAAGAGTTTAAAACACGCCCGATCCGCAGATCATACTGGCAAGCAACAGATGCACGCTCTAAAGGATAAAAATGGCAAAATTATCAAAAATAGGGACAAGTTGACAAAAGTAACTGAAGAATACTATGAAAATTTGTATGCTTCAAAAATAGAAATACCACAAACTAATCAACCTATAGATACTAGCGATATCCCATACATAACAGTAGATGTAGTGCTTGCAGTATGAAATATAAAACTCGGTAAATCCCCAGGTGAGGATGGCATAACAACAGACCTTCTATAAGATGCAGGAGAGATCTTGCACAAAGGACTAGCACAGCTATTCCCACAATGCATAAGAGAAAGAAAGGTTCCTAAAAACTAGTAATCCCACTCCACAAGAAAGGAGAGAAGCACGAACTTGGCAACTACCACTCAATTACACTATTACCTAACATATATAAACTATTCACAACCAGATTAACAGGCACTCTAGATGAAAATCAACCACACGAGCAGGCAGGTTTCAGAAGTGGCTACACAACAATAGATAACTTACATGCAATAAATTAACTAATCAAAAAGTCCTTAGAATACAACAAACCACTCTGTTTGGCCTTTGTAGATTATGAGAAAGCATTTGACTTGGTAGAACACATGGCAGTCTTCAACTCAATGCGAGAACAAGGTGTTAATGAAAATTACATACAAATCATCCAAGACATATACAAAATGACGAAATAAAACAATGCATAATGATAGATTGGAAAGCATTCAGTATGAATAGAGATATTTTGAAGAGCACCTTGCCAATATGCTTAAAATGTAAAGTATACAAATGTTGCATAATACCAGCCATGACTTACAGAGGTGAAACATGGAAATTAACTAAACAAACTGCAAACCAACTTAGAATCGCACAGAGAGCCATGGAAAGAGCAATGCTAGGAATAACTCTAAGAGATAGAAAAAGATCAACATGGAGGACTAGAGTGAAGGATATTATACACATAATTAAGCAGCAAAAATGGATATGACACAAGGCCAGACACAAGATGGAGGGATGAAATAGAAAGATTTGCGGTAAGATGTGGCAGAAGTTAGCACAATCTAGGTCATGTTGGAAGGAGATGGGAAAAGCCTTATAGTTTTATTTTGCCTCAAATCAATAAATAACGCATGCTAGAAAATCATTTCTGCTTAACCATAGATGCAAATTAGTAATCAAAGAACTCAATTTAGTCACAATTTATTTCAATCAAGACATCTTTTGAAAAAGTAAGCAAAGTATCCCTATTTTACTTGATTTTTGTGGTTACTTTTGACTACTTAGCATCAAAATTTGGACTCTAAGCAATAAGATTACTTGATGATGTTTGAACATCTCACCATAGAGCAATAACAATCAAACTAGTTTTGTAAACCATTACTACTGTAGTGAGTTTGATCCTCGCTGGATGCTCCATACTACACTAAGTTTACCCCCCCCCCATCCTGGTCCTTGTGGCATTTTTCTCAGTGACAGGGATTTGTGATTCTCTCCCCTCAAGTCTCTAGTCATGGGATCCCCCCTCCCCCTCCTCCAACTGAATTCGGCACTAAATGACCCACCAAGGGCTGTTAAACAAAACAGAACAATCAATCAATCAATACACTAAGTTTAGTAAAAACCTATAGGTACCTTGCCATGAGGCAATGGTTAGAAAGCTAGTCTAGCAGGCCATCACAACTGTGTAGTGGGCTTGATCCTCACCGGGTTCCCCACACTTGTGGCTTTACTTTTGGCTGGTAATAGGCGCAGGCCAGATGGGAAAAGTAGGCCCCATTTCAAATGGCTCATTAAGTATTTCTGTAATCAGTGCTAAATACATACAATGTATGTATGGGTATATACAAGAAACAAAACAGAATTAAAGAACTAAAATGATTTATAAAAAAGTAATGTATATAAAACAGGCATTGTTAGTTGCTCAATAGAAACCGTCATGCGACGTGAAAAGGAGGTGATCGATCAATTAGATAGTTCTCTCAGTTTTTGTTGGATCACTAAACTGTCTGAATTTTTAAAAAACAAGCATGAATGCCAGGCACAAATTAAGTATTAATTTAGCATAAACTTACATTGTAAATTGAACTCCCTCTAAATACTTATTTGGAGGGTGAATTTTCAAAATAACAAAAACAATGTTTTTTCTAGATATAATCGGGAGTAAATGTTAAAATTGGCTACATTGTTGTGGCATGTACATGTGATAGATACATAGCCAGCCAGCCAGCCAGCCAGCCAGCCAGCCAGCCCGACTGACTTGAAAACTGAAGAAACCTATGTTGTCAGTTTTGATTGATGGTTTCTAACAATAGAGTACAGTACTAATAAGAAGCAGTAATTACAACAGTATTTGCCTCTACCAGGGGGGGGGGAGTAGGCCCCTTCAAAATCTTAGGCACATGCTAACTAGCCCACCTGGACCCGCCTCTGTTCTGGACTAGACTCAGCTTGGCTTACTAAATATCAATAATGTCTGGAAACTTGCTATAAACACATTTGTTTTTTTTTATTCTGGATTATAAATTTATCCTTATGTAAAATTCATGAACATGCTGTTTCGATAAACAATCTTTGATCTTGATGTTTTTCTTGGAGGGGAGAGTGAAGGAGAGCGAAGATCACTGAGTGAAATATTTTGATTGTAAATTTCTCATTATAATGAATGCACAGACATTATGAAAAATCACCTTTTCATTATATCCAATGTTTACTTCTGGCCCAGAAAATTCACTCTTACTATTTAGAATGTTGGAAACCTACCAATATAAAGAGGTTATAGTTGGCATTACCTACTTTCCGATATACAACTGTGCTACTTAAAATGTGAGAAACGTTACAGAAAATAATTGTGGGCCAAATATGAAATTAGCACCTCCTTAAGACAGTTGAAAAATAAATAGATTATTATCCGAGGTGTTATGTAGCATGTGATGATTATATTTAGAATATATAAGTGTCACAGCAAACATCTTTGTTACACAAAAAGAGGAATTATTGTCTTGTAAAAACGAGTCGAAAGTTAAGAAATTATTTCATGTTTTGTGTCCATATTTGCAAACCCCAAAGTATGAAATGATCAATAAATGAAAGAGGTCAGGTTAGTCATCCAATAGAAACTGTCACGTGACCAAGGTCTTTTGGCAAGCCGCGTTGGGGGTGATCAATTAAAAAATTGGAAAAAGAGGGAATCAATGAATAAGTTACTCCTATCACCTTTTGTTGGGCAGTGATCACCAAAAAAGTCTGAATTTTCAAAAGCAGTTAAGTTAAGCATTAGATTATGGAATCTATAGTAAAATTAGTAATAGTATTGTGTAATTAGTAATATTGTGTAATTAGTAATATTTTCTATAGTTTTGAGAAGGGTCATTAACATTCAGATAGTTCTTCGGATGATACATATATCTTATTTGAGAGGAATAGCGGAACAAATACAAAGGATTTGATTTTGCCGTTTTTGGCCATTCAAACACACCTTGAAACTTACTAAGCAAGGTGAGCCAAGATTTGCGATTCAAAACTTACAAACAATTGTATTTACGTTATCCCCTGTGGAAAAATCTACATTGGGGAAACAGGCAGACCCCTCAGAGTCAGGCTTGAGGAGCACAGAAAAGCCATGATCAAGGGCTAGATAAAAAAAATCTGAAAAGACTGACCATGTCTGGAGGGTGAAAGGCGATTATTTTCCTCTCTGGGAGTTAGTCCAGATTACTGACAGAGAATGCTGTTGGGAACAGAGAAAAATCAAAGGGGCAGCACATATCAACATGTCAACTGAATGCATTAGTCAGACAAGTGCAGAGTTCAACCCGATCTGGCTTCTGCTACTCAACAGGGACAGGGTATGGAAGCCCAGACCTGACAAGGCAAGGATAAAGAAACACCCGAATCCTATGTTATAACTTCTATTTACGCCATCACATTCAGATATTACACCTGAAGAAGGCCGAAGAATGGATTGGCCGAAACATTGTGTTAACAACACAAACAACATGTAGGAGTCCAATAGTCCGAAGAACTATTTGAATAGTAATTAATAGTATTGTATAATTAGGAAATAATCAGTTAAACAGAACAGTTTTAAACCAGGGAACACTTTTCACTCTTCACACCCAAATTCCAACGTACGGATGCGAAACATGGAAATTAACAAAACAAGCTGAAAACCAACTTAGAATAGCACAAAGATCCATGGAAAGAGCAATGCTGGGGATAACTCTAAGAGATAGAAAAAGATCAACATGGATTAGAGAGAAAGATATACAAATAATTAAGCAGAAAAAATGGAGATGGGCTGGTCACCTAGCAAGAAGAGATGACAATAGATGGGGCAAAAGACTGACAGATTGGTGCCCATGGGGCAGTAAACACAGTAGGAAAAGACTAGACACAAGATGGAGGGACGAGATCGAACAGTTTGCCGGTAAGATGTGGCAGAGGTTAGCACAAGATAGGTCGTCATGGAAGGAGATAGGAAAGGCCTTTGTCCAGCAGTGGACTTACAATGGCTGATGATGATGATAAAGATGTATCCGAACTTCGCCCTGCCCTAACCGTTAATAGTAGAAACTTGAAATTTTGCATACACATATGTATATGAATAATACCAGCCATGACTTATGGATATGAAACATAGAAATTAACAAAACGGGCTGAATACCAACTTAGAATAGCACAGAGAGCCATGGAAAGAGCAATGCTAGAGATAACTCTAAGAGTAGAGAAAATGTTTAGATGACAAGATGAAGGGACGAGATAGAAAAGTTTGCTGGTTAGACTTGGCAGAGGTTAGCACGTGATAGGTCGTCATGGAAGGAAATGGGAAAGGCCTTTGTCCAGTAGTGGACAAATGATAATGATGATGCATTCTATTTTGTCTCAAAACAATGAATGACGCATGCTAAAAAATAATTTCTGCTTAACCAAAGATGCCAATTAGTTTGTCCAGCAGTGAACTTCTGATGATGATGA
>VCCN01004703.1:1345074-1356792 GCA_006491835.1 Architeuthis dux
TATATATATATATATTGCAGCAAATCCTTACAAGACGAGCTTGCTAACCATCATGCTATAGTAGGCACCCATATGAGCTTGCCAGCCAGAGTGCCACGATAGGGCACCCATTAGTGATGATGCCAGATGGTTAGCGGAATGCCAGTTGTAGACCTTTTTTCATGACGGTAAAGCTAACAAATCTTTGATTACAGTGTAGGACATTTGAAGTAGAAGGAGATTTGTAAAGTGAAAAGTAAAGAATCATTCTGTTTATCTTTGCTTATTTCAATGTCTCCTTGATTTCCTATGTAAATATTTCCAGTGACCGTCATAAAAGGACGCAAATATATTCATCCAATTATCAACAGCTCAATGCTTGAACAGGGAATTCACAATGTCTAAAATAAACTCAGATCAAATAATCAGCTAAAACTTAGCAAATACCAAGCCCAACCTTTGCTAAAATCTTCTTTTTTTTTGCCTTCTCTGCCATTTTAGCATTCAGCTGTAGTGTCTTTATTGTATCATGAAATAATTTTGAATGACAAATTTTATTTAATGTAAATAGAGGATTTTTAAGTATTAGTACTTTATTTTAGGGCATACGGATGCGAAACATGGAAATTAACAACACAAGCTGAAAACCAACTTAGAATCGCACAGAGAGCCATGGAAAGAGCAATGCTAGGGATAACTCTAAGAGATAGAAAAAGATCAACATTTTATAAATTCAGACTTTTTAGTGATGCAACAAAAGGGGAGTGAAGTAACTTATTCATTGATCACCCACTTTTTCCAACTTCTTAATTGATCACCCCCAACTATATCTATGTTTAATTTCCCCCATATTTTCATCAGTTTCTTTGTTTCCTTCTTCCCATTGTGCTTCTTACACCTTCTCTTATTTTAGGCTGATTTCTCGTTTTATTCTCGGCTGTTCTTGGTGTTTTCTCATTCCATTCAATAGATTTTTCTTCTTTCCCCGAGTTTAAAATTCTTAATCACCACTACCCACAACAGACCAGTTTAAACACTGTTGCTGGGTTTAGGTTATTCATGTCTTCTGACATTTATATGTATCTATA
Organism: Architeuthis dux; assembly: GCA_006491835.1. Lineage (NCBI taxonomy): Eukaryota > Metazoa > Mollusca > Cephalopoda > Oegopsida > Architeuthidae > Architeuthis > Architeuthis dux. Next base: position 1,346,142 of record VCCN01004703.1, read on the forward strand.
CCCTGCCAATGTGCTTAAAACGTAATGGTTGCATAATACCGGGCATGACCTACGAATGCGAAACATGGAACTTAATAACACAAGCTGAAAACCAACTCAGATCAAAGGTAGTGAAGGGAGAGATCCCACTGTCAGAATAGGAAAAAGATTGACCATTTGCTGGCTTGACAAGCTGTGAGAAGCAGTGAAACAAATGTTGTCAACTCCGACCATTCTCGTTTCAATATGATAGTGTTAATTACAAAATTAACTTTTTTATATGTCGAGCACTCAAATTAAATATTTTCAACAACATATATCGGATTTCTTATATATGATTTTTATTTATTATAATACTACGACTAAGAGCACCTTGCCAATATGCCTAAAGCGTAAAGTATACAATGGCTGCATAATACCAGCCATGACTTATGGCTGTGAAACATGGAAATTAACCAAACAAGCTGAAAACCAACTCAGAATAGCACAGAGAACAATGGAAAGAGCAATGCTAGGGATAACTCTAAGAGATAGAAAAAAGATCAACATGGATCAGAGGGAGGACTAGAGTGAAGGATATTATACAAATAATTAAGCAGCAAAAATGGAGATGGGCTGGTCACCTAGCAAGAAGAGATGACACTAGATGGAGCAAAAGAATAACTGATTGGTGCCCATGGGACAGTAAATGCAGTAGATAAAGACCAGACACAAGATGGATGGATGAGATTTTTAAGTTTGCTGGTAAGACATGGCAGGTGTTAGCACATTCGAGGTCGTCATGGAAGGAGATGGGAAAGGCCTTTGTCCAGCAGTGGACTTATAACGGCTGATGATGATGATAAATGGCTCAAAAAGTAAAGGTAACCTCTGTTGTCCAACCCCATATTGGCCAGAACTTGAGGAGAAGTTAAAAAAACTTTGTGATGAATTAGGTTTTTTCTTAATATTTGCTGCTGAAATAGCTCGCTTCGCAGTCTTTTGGCTAAGATCAAAGTGAAGTATCTGTTCTTCGAAATGGCCATGGCCTCGAAGTTCAGAGAACCACGGTCCTCAGGGGTCCTTGTGGCATGCTCGGGCATCGTCCTGGGAGAAGTTAGACAAGATATCTCGGCCAGCTGAGTCGGGAGGCGATCACCATTAGCATGCTCAGATTTGTCCTGAGAAGCTTTTGGGATACCCACCCCTCCCCCCATTATCCCGGTCCTCATAGCATTTGTCTCAGTGACAGGGATTTGGGATTCTCAAGTCTCTAGTCACGGGGACATGGGATCCCCCCCTCCCCCTACTGAATTCGGCACTAAATGACCCACCAAGGGTCGATGTGCCGTTAAACAAAAAATCAATCAATCAACTGCTGAAATAGGGGGGGGGTCTTATATGCCATCCAATACAGTATTCAAATGAAGTATTCTGCAATACGTAACATATCTAGCAAATATCTATAATGTGATCTGTAACATTGCTTAGGAATTTCACTATTAGACAATATCAACAGGAAATTACCAAATAGCAACAACCCTACTTTCTCATTATTATAATTATCATTATATACTAAGGTCAGCCTAGTCTGGCACAAGACCAAAATTGTTGGGCACCCAGTGAGGATCAAACTCACTAGAGTAGTAATGGTCTGTGACAGTAGCTAGCAAACATTTGCTCCATAGTGTAACTCTAGGTATAGACATAGTACAGCATAAGTGTTTGGCCCACAGTGAGAATCAATTTCGTTACACTAGTAACGTTCTTTGAAACTATCTTGCTAACCATTGCTCCACTGTAGGTATAGACTAAGCTTCAACCAAAACTGTCAAAGCTGTCAACACAGGTTTCTTCAGTTTTTAAGTTGGTCTGGCTGGCTGGATATGTATGTCTCATGCATACAGGCTGCACCAATGAAGCTAGAGGGCTGAAAATTTAAACATGTACTCCTTATTATGTCAAGAAAAAAACGTTTTTTTTTAAAATTCTCTCCCTAAATAGGTTTTTAGTGAGGAGGGGGTAGGGGGGGTAGTTGACTTGCAATTTAAGTTCATGCTAAATTCGTCCTTTAGTTTGTGTCTGGGAGCATTCATGCTTGTCTTTTGAAAATTTGGACGTTTTTTTTGTTGTGATCACTGCCCAACAAAAGGTGAGAGATATAACTTATTCATTGATCACCCCTTTTTCCAATTTTTTTTAATCGATCACCCCCAATACAGCATGCTGCCAAAACATGTTGGTCACGTGATGGTTTCTGCTGAGTGTTATTGTTTTCATTTCGTATTAGCAATATGTTTGCAAAAAAAGAGAACAGGGCAAAAAAGAGAAGAATTCAGTAAAAAACAAGAACTAAAAGTAGATGAAAGAGCAAAAGGACTAAAAAAAAGGAACAAATAAAAATGCTAGACACTTGAGTATCAGAAGATAATCTTCCTAATTTTGATACTTTGAAGCTTCCACAATTTTTTGCCAGATGTCTCAGAGCAATTTTAGCAATTCCCTCTCTAGCGATGCTCTCTGTCCCTAGCTTTCTGGCACGGATGAGGAAGAGATGTCAGCTTTAAAATAAAAAGAGGTTGATAAATGGTTAAAAACAAGTGATATCAATTGTGAACTTGTGACCCTCGATGAAGCTAATAGTTTTATGATATGATGACCCAAAGAACGGTATGGGCTTCTTTCCAAAACAAACAAAAACTGAGAGAATAAAGAGAGAAGAAAAACGGTTTATTTAAAAAAAGAGTTTTTATTAAAACTGAAGAAAAAATAAAGAGGGCAGAAACTAAGGGAGTGAAGCAATGTGTTTGTCTTAGTCAGGGGTTATTAACCTTTTGGTTCCTCTGTACTCTTTGGGCATTCTGACAGGTGAACCCCTAAAAATTAAAGATCAAAAATTGATCAAATTATTTTGATTTTAATAAGATCTCCATTCAATTGTTAGTTAAAGGTTTGGGAAATATCCTTTCAGTTCCTCTTCCAGCTTCATAAGATACTCATCAGTGGCAGATTTACCCCCTGTTACACCGTGCCTGCAAAGGGGGGGGGGGCAACAGGACAATTCAGTCATAATACAGAAATCAGAAACAAAAGAAATGAGTATTCGCCACATGAAACGAAGAAAAGAAGCCAAACATACTTGAATATGGTTCTGATACTTATGTTGCAAAGTGTATCTACGCATATTGCAGACTATTGTTGTGTTGATCAGTGTCATTGACAGTACGCAACACACTGGGAGGACGACAGCGAATATTTTAGATTGAATATCATTTTTTATTATATGTAGTTGCCATTATCAAGTATGTTTTATTATTTATAATTGCTGCTATTGAAAGGTCTGCCTACTCAACAAGCTCACAGACTTCAGACGTTTGTGGACCTCTCCCAGCGGCCCACGGCTTCCACGTTTTGAACAACAGACCTAAATTGGCTCCCACGTTAGGAACTGCTGGTATGGAATGTTAGGGGGTGCCCAACATTGTGGTCCCCCTACCCCCCGCAAAGATTCCTGGATCTGCCCTGGAACATTACACCAATAAAATAGATATTATTTATGACCAAACTCTACAGCATTGAATATGTTAATTAGGCAGCATAAATGGAGATGGGCTAGTCACCTAGCAAGAAGAGATGACAATAGATGAGGGAAAAGACTAACCGACTGGTGTCCAAGGGACAGTAAATGTAGTAGGAAAAGACCAGACACAAGATGGAGGGACGAGATAGAAAGGTTTGCCGGTAAGACTTGGTAGAGGTTAGCACAAAATAGGCAGTCATAGGAGATGGGAAAGGCCTTTGTACAGCAGTGGACTTATAACGGATGATGATGATGAAAGATGAGTACAGCACTGCAAAATAATTTCAATGCTTTTCTTTATTTCTTCTTTTTAATTGTTAGTCTGATTAATCTGCTAAAATAAAAGTAGTCACAAAGCATATATAAGAGCTGTCATATTTATAGTAACAATAGCAGCCATCAGCCTCTCTTCCTTTCTCTTATTAAACAACCCAACTTATTTTGTTCTCCTCTAACTTCCTACCACGTCTGTCACATTTATAGTAGCAATAGCAGCCATCAGTGAAGCGATGGGTCATGTACTTATACTACTAACATGGGAACAAGACATTATGAATAATACAGTTGAAAAAAAAGAAGAAATAAACTAGTTTTCCAAGGGAAATTATGAATCACCACCAAATATGCTTCTTTTTACCTCATGAATTAAACAGTGGTGGTTGGCAGTGATCACTAAAAACTAAGGGATCAATTTGGCATAAACCTACATTGTAAATTGAACCCCCCATAAAACCTATTTAGGGGGGGGGGATTTTCAAAAAAACAAAAAAACATTTTCCCTACTCTTTAAGTGTGTGTGCAAAATTTCAATTTTCTACTATGAATGGTTACGGTTGTGTGAAGTTCAGATACATAGATAGATACATCATGATCATCCGTTATAAGTCCACTGCTGGACAAAGGCCTTTCCCATCTCCTTCCATGACGACCTAGATTGTACTTTTCTATCTCGTCCCTCCATCATGTGTCTGTTCTTTTCCTACTGCATTTACTGTCCCATGGGCACCAATCGGTTAGCCTTTCCTCTCATCTATTGTCATCTCTTTCTTGCTAGGGTACTAGCCCATCTCCATTTTTGCTGTGTAATTATTTGTATAATATCCTTCACTCTAATCCTCCCTCTGATCCATGTTGATCTTTTCCTATCTCTTAGAGTTATCCCTAGCATGGCTCTCTGTGCTATTCTAAGTTGGTTTTCAGCTTGTTTTGTTAGTTTCCATTTCTTGCATCCGTAGGTCATGGCTGGAATTATGCAACCATTATATACTTTACGTTTTAAGCACACTGGCAGAGTATAGATACATATAAATGTCAGAAGACATGAATAACCTAAACCCAGCAACAGTGTTTAAACTGGTCTGTTGTGGGTAGTGGTGATTAAGAATTTCAGGCTTACAAAAAATATTTAAACTGGGGGAATGAACAAAAATCTAGAACAGCCGAGAATAAAACGAGAAATCAGCCTAAAATAAGATAGAGTGTAAGAAGCAAATGTTGTTGGGGATGATCAATTAAAAAGTTGGAAAAAGTGGGTGACAATAAATAAGTTACTTCACTCGCCTTTTGTTGCATCACTAAAAAGTCTGAATTTATAAAAAAAACAAGTGTGATCGCTGCCGGGCACAAACTATGGGGCTAATTTAGCATGAAATTACATTGTAAATTGGCCCCTCCACTAAAAACTTGGGGGGGAGGGGGGTAATTTTCAAAAAACAAAAATACTCTTTTCTAGATATCATCAACATCATCAGCCGTTATAAGTCCACTGCTGGACAAAAGCCTTTCCCATCTCCTTCCATGAGAACCTATCTTGTGCTAACCTCTGCCACGTCTTACCAGAAACTTTTCTATCTCGTCCCTTCATCTTGTGTCTGGTCTTTTGTGTCTGGTCTTTTCCTACTTCATTTACTGTTCCATGGACACCAATCGGTTAATCTTTCCCCCCCATCTATTGTCATCTCTTCTTGCTAGGTGACCAGCCCATCTCCATTTTTGCTGCTTAATTATTTGTATAATATCCTTCACTCTAGTCCTCCCTCTGATCCATGTTGATCTTTTTCTTTCTCATAGATTTATCCCTAACATTGCTCTTTCCATGGCTCTCTGTGCTATTTTAAGTTGTTTCTCGGTTTGTTTTGTTAATTTCCATCTTTCGCACCCATAAGTCATAGCTGGTATTATGCCTTTATTGTATACTTTATGCTTTAATCACATTGGCAAGGTGCTCTTCAGAATGTCTCTATTAATGCTGAATGCTTTCCAACCTATCGTTATGTGTTGCTTTATTTCGCAGTCATGGTCTTTTTCTAGCTTTATTACCTGTCCTAGGTAGCTGTATTCATACAGACTGATTTGTTTTCCTTGGGGATAACAGGGGAGTAAATGTTGAAATTTTCAGCCATCTAGCTCCATTGGTGTTGCCTGTACATGACACATGTACATGCCAACTAGCCAGGCAAAATCACTTACAAACTGAAGAAACCTATGTTGACAGTTTCTAAAAGAAAGAGAAATAACATTTTTTAAAAATGAATGAGTTAAAAAGAAAATTTTGATCAGAAAAATTGACAGAAATAGAAAAAAAAACGTGATCAATTTTTAAAGTTATTCAAAAAAACTAAAGTTATAAAATAAAGGTGAATAATTTTTTTTTGAAAGATATGAAAAATTAAAAAACATGAAAATTAAAAAAAATGAAGAAAATAAAAAATAAAAAAACACTGAAGAAAAAAGGGAAAAATGATTGTAAAGATTAAAAAGAAAAAAAAAACCGAAATGACGAAAGAGAAAAAAAAGAAAAAAACATTCAATGAAAAACAAGATGAAGAACTGAGGCTAAAAAAAGATAAATAAAATTTATGAGTGTTTATTGATTATAAACATAAATCATTTAAAATGAAAAATCACCATTAGTGACAGTTTAAAATGTAAAAAATGTTGAAGCGAAAAGGAAAATATTCTAAAAATCAACTAAAATATGAATAAATTTATCAATGTATTTGTAGACAGAAATAGGGAAAACACTTAGAAAAAAGACAAAGTCCCTCTTCTAACACTTGTGGAAATTAAGTAAAACTCCAATACAAATTTGATTTGAAAGGTGTCATAACAAAAATGTGGAGAGGAAGATATAGAAAAAATTCATTGAATTCTAAACATAAATTTATAAAGCTTATTTTTTTAAAATTGAAAATTTACAATTGATAATCTATAGCATACATTCATATATATATTTAGTATAAGTTTCATGTCTTTTCTAAGATCAGACGGAAAATGAAAACGAAAAAGTTTTAAACAAAACACGAAATTCAAAAGTGGAATACACAAGAATACTTACAAATGAAAAAGAAGATACCGCTTTTAGATTTCTATATCTTTTTGGTGTCATTGATTCTGGAATTATTTTTATAACAGTACAGAAGCTCCCCTACTTACTAACAGAATAGGTTCCTGGGGTTCGTTAGGAAGTCTGTCATTACTCTTGTAAATACTGAATAAAGTATATAGGAGATATCGGCAACCCAAGTTCAAACTGCAGTCAAGGCTGTTTATGTTCACTTTGCACTAATGCACTTGAGAAAGGCATGAATCCATCTTTTCTCCCGCCAGTTATGTGAAAAATAGTAAGGCAGGCTGGGTTCTCTAGCCTTAGGAAGGCAACCAGTCTAGGAGAGGGACAACTCTGATTCCAAACCAGGGAGTGGGGCCCTGTTAAGGTGGTTTGGCACCCAATTTGACATCCTTCCGGCAGCTCCTGCAGTGAAGCTGATGGCAAAACGTATTGTGCTTTGCGTTTGGACCAAATCAGCGAGGCCAAGAGGATGATTCTGACGACTTGATATCCCAGGATCTCCATACGCTCCACTAAGGCATCTGACCTGAGGGGGGACACTCCAGTGTTGTTTCATTGTCTTTAGAGACAGAACGGGGTGTTTCATAAAGGATGCAACCCTAAGAGGTGTAGACTTGATACTATTGATGATATTAGTCATGTGGCAACACTGTACTCAGAGACAACAGTATTTAGCAGTGGGAATGATTGAAAAGATATAGTAATGATTGCATCATATGTTAGACTCATTTGAGCAGTCATTCCTTTGTGTTGTGTCACTTATTTCATTTTCCAATGTAATGAAACTGAGTATGAACCTGCATCCAAGTTAAAGGAAATCACTTTCAACATCTATTGCAAAGTTAAAATGTGTGTGTAATCAGCATCTTTTTTGTAATCGTTTTGTAATTTGTGTCTTTAAAGAATAGTTTTGGGATTTCATCATCATCAGCCACCATAAGTCCACTGCTGGACAAAGGCCTTTCCCATCTCATTCCATGACAGCTGCGATTGTGCTAACCTCTGCCATGTCAAACCGTCAAATTTCTCTATCTCATCCTTCCGTCTTGTGTTTGCTCTTTTCCTACTGCGTTTACTGTCCAATGGACACCAATCAGTTAATCTTTTGCTCCATCTATTGTCATCTCTTCTTGCTATAAAAAAAACAAGTGTGATCACTGCCGGACCCAAACTATGGGGCTAATTTAGCATGAAATTACATTGTAAATTGGCCCCTCCACTAAAAACTTGGGGGGAGGGGGGTAATTTTCAAAAAACAAAAATACTTTTTTCTAGATATCATCATCATAATCGACATCATCATCAGCCGTTATAAGTCCACTGCTGGACAAAGGCCTTTCCCATCTCCTTCCATGAGAACCTGTCTTGTGCTAACCTCTGCCACGTCTTACCAGAAACTTTTCTATCTCGTCCTTCCATCTTGTGTCTGGTCTTTTCCTACTTCATTTACTGTCTCATGGACACCAATCGGTTAGTCTTTCCCCCCATCTATTGTTATCTCTTCTTGCTAGGTGACCAGCCCATCTCCATTTTTGCTGCTTAATTATTTATATAATATCCTTCACTCTAGTCTTCCCTCTGATCCATGTTGATCTCAGAGTTATTCCTAGCATTGCTCTTTCCATGGTTCTCTGTGCTATTCTAAGTCGGTTCTCAGTTTGTTTTGTTATTTTCCAATGTTTTGCATCCCTAAATCATAGCCAGTATTATCCAACCGTTGTATACCTATCCTATACCTGTTGTTATGCATCATTTTATTTTCGCAGTCATGGTCTTTCTCTAACTTTATTACCTATCCTAGGTAGATGTATTCATCAAACTCTAAAATAGTTTAAATACAAGTTAAACAACTTATTCTGTTTTTTGAAAATTCCCTCACTAAATAGGTTTTTAGTGGGGTGTCCAATTTGCAATGAAAGTTTATGCTAAATTGGTTGATTAGTTTGTGCCCCGCTGCATTCATGCTTGTTTTTTGAAAATTCAGACTTTTTTTTAGAGATTGCGGAAAGAGAAGTAACTGATTCATCGATCACACCTTTTTCCAATTTTTTAATTGATCTCCCACAACATGGCATGCTGCTAAAAAATGTTGGTTAGGTTACAGTTTCTATTGAGTGACTAACCAGACCTGTTCATTTAATTTAATTTTCTTTGTCAAAATAATTAAGAACTTGTTTTTACTAGACATAAAACTAATAAGTATTACGACTTAAACGGCTTTGTGAGAAGTCAATTAACTCTAAACTCTATTCAAATTTTTCGCTTTAACTTTTCCACAATTTTAGTCCCTATCTTTGCAAAATATTGGTCCAGTCATCGCCGTACCAACTGGACCGGCTCCTATATCACTGTACCATGAGTACAAGTGGAAGATTTAAAAAACAAAAAAAAAACGCGGATTCCCTGCATTAAATCACTGGCCTCATGTCACATTTAGCACATGCAAATAAATACTATCTCATTTAAAAAGATTTCGAGATGATGTATTAGAAATCGTCAACCAAAACTGTCAACATAGGTTTCTTCAGTTTTTAACCCATAAGGATCCACTGTGATACCAGTGTCACATACAATTTAATTGTTCAGGACAGTCTCTTATATAATATTATATTTTATCTTTGATTTTAACTTATGAAATTTACTAAGTGTCACATACAATTCAATTGATCTTCACAGTCTCTTATATAATATTATATTTTATCTTTAATTTTAACTCATGAAGTGTACTAAGGGACATCTAGTGAACATCCTGGTGCAGTCATGTGACTGTGTGTCAATTTGCCTATCCAGAATCACACATAATGTTTCTTCAAGTAGAAATGGATCTGGGTTCTCATGGGTTAATTCTGAATTCTTAATTATCTTGACAAAGAAAATTAAATTTAAAAAACAAGTCTGGTTAGTCACTCAATCACCTAACCGCCGTGTTGGGGGTGATCAATGAATAAGTTACTTCTCTCACCTTTTGTTGGGCAGTAATCACTAAAAAGACATCTGAATTTTCAAAAAACAAGCGTGAACGCTGCCAGACACAAACTAATGCACCAATTTAGCATAAACTTGCATTGCAAATTGAACCTCCTACTAAAAACCTATTTAGTAGGGGAATTTTCAAAAAACAGAAAAAAAAGATTTTCTATACATAATAAGGAGTAAATATTTAAATTTTCAGCCCTCTAGCTCCATTGGTGCAGCCTGTATGCATAATACATACATACATAGCCAGCCAGACCAAAATAAAAACAGAAGAAACTTATTTTGACAGTTTGGGTTTATGGTTTATGGAATGGAGCTATATCTGCTCAGCAACACCCTGTAAACACAATACAGTTGTTGTCTAAGTGACATCTAATAAACATCCTGGTGCAGTCATGTGACTGTGTGTCAATTTGCCTACCCAGAATCCCACATAATGTTCCTTCAAGTAGAAATGGGTCTGGGTTCCTATGGGTTAAGTTGGTCTGGCTGGCTGGCTGGCTGGCTGGCTGGCTGGCTATCTATATATGTATGTATCGTGCATATAGGCTGGAACTAGACGGCTGGAAATTTTAACATTTACTTCTTATTATGTCTAGAAAAATCAGGTTTTTAGTGGGGCTCCCACAAAAAAACAAAACAACGATTTTTCTAGACATAAAAAGGAGTAAATATTGAAATTTCCAGCCATCTAGCTCGAGCCTGTATGCTCGATACATACATACAAAGATATCCAGACAGCGAGCCTAACTTAAAAACTGAAGAAACCTATGTTGACAGTTTTT
>VCCN01004703.1:1401001-1414088 GCA_006491835.1 Architeuthis dux
GCCATGTGCTATGAGGTTTATCCCCTTTACAAATAACTTCTGTTTAACCCATCACACTCAGAATTTTACACTTGAAGGCCGAAGAATGAAATGGCTGAAAAACCATTTGAATAAGGTGAGGGTGTTTGAAAGTTGAAACCTTATACTTATTCAGCACCTTATAATGGTGCTGTACAATTGTTTTATGTAACCCCAACTTAATGTACCCATATAAAAGGATGGTATTATTATTTGCTGGTAACAGGGTAAGATATATTCTGAATATATTGTTTTGCGCCCCCCCCCCCTCTGAAAAATACCCTTTTGCCCCCCTCTGGAAAAGTGGCAGCAGATGCTCAGGAGCCCCCAAAAAGCTTTATAAATAAGTAGTTCACCTATTGCATTTCTACTGACAAATCTCACTACATGTTGGAGGGGGCCCCTCAAGGAGGCAAGCCCCTCCTTCCCCCAGATCTCTAGCTATGCCTCAGTAAGCAATCCTTGATTATTTCTAACAGTATTTCGGGCAGAGTTTTCCTTAAGAATAATGTTCTTCAGAAAAGTATGGAAGGCTAATGGCGTATTTAACTAAAGTGCGGGATATTAAATGTAGTTCATTGAAAGATTTGAAGATTGAAAAAATAAAATAAATGAATTCTTTCCATACAATATTTTGAGTACAGAATTGAATGTCTATAAATATTTTTTTCATACTCTGCTGATTCTAATTCAATTTAGTTTCTGCTTCTCGAAGATATTTTCTACTTTTAGTTATTTTTTGAGACTAGATTTTTCCATCCTCTATTTTTGCATTTTCTTTTTTTATATATTTCTTTTTTCGTTTTATTTATTTTTTATCTTTATTTTCTTCTTTTTTCATTTATGCTAAAAAAAATTTTTTTCTCTTTCTTTTGACCGATAGTCTTTTAGAAAATTCTAGAAATATCAGATTTTGCAAAAGTTATTTTTTTTTTAGTTAAATCTTTTCAGATTTTTAATTTCTTTGACATTGTTTGTTTTTTGTGATTGTGAGGAAAGTCATCATGTGACGCTATTTCCGCTTACGGCAGATTGCGAATCCTCAGATTGTGAGATATGGGTGGTGGTGAGAATGATGGACCTTACCCTGCCACGCTGGCCCATGACATCTTTGCAAATGGCAGGAGATGGATCCCCTTCTGCTTATGGCACCTGGTATTCCCAGACGGTCACCCATCTATGTACTGACCAGGCTCGACATTGCTTAACGGACACGTACTGGTGTATCCAACGTGATTTGGCCATAATATGAGAAAAGCAAGGGATTACAAATACTTGCAATAAGACTTTGTCTCAAACACCTCACCCCCAAGTCATCTTTTGGGGTATCCTTTCCTGTATGAAAGTCTAATGATAGAAACAAAGCAACAAAAAAAGGGGGGGCTTGAAGAAGGAGTGATGAGTCGTTTTGGTACTCAACACTTAATTACTTCTTTTCAAAAGAAGCATTTCTGGCACTTGACACAAACTCGTCATTGTAACATCATCTGGTACTTGTGCCTTTGTTAGCTTGTCGTTCTTTCTGTTTTAGCTGTGTGTAGTTCGAAACGCATTTGGTTCCACTGTATTTAGGGTGTTAAAAAAAGGAAGCTGAAAGACAAAACAGATACGTGTTGACACTGCGATTTGCCTGATCAGAGAGACCTTGCCACTTCCGGGCTCCCGTTTTCATGACCGGAAACTGGGGCTCATAAAACAGGGGGTGTTGGGTAAATTGTTGGCGTGTTTATTCATTTTAAAAAACGTACATATAGAAGCATAGATACATATATATAAACATTACTCCCATCACGTTCTCTGCCAAATCCCCCAAATAGCAAGAAGGTAACTTCGAGTGGGGTGGGATGTTGGGTTTAGATGAATTCATAAAGGATATTCCAGTTCTGTTTAAAGGTGTGACATAATGAAGGAGTAACATAAATACTGTATCAAAGGAGTGATATAAATACTGTATCAAAGGAGTGACCTAATGAAGGTTAGGGTTAGGTTGGGATTTTACAACTTGATTTTCATCCATTATGGGCTACACAATTTTGAGAATTAACTTTTATAGTCCGGGGGCCAGCACCCCCATGATCCTTGAGGTTTTCTTGTAAAATGCTGAATACTTAGGTTCATGTTTTGAGCTGTAACTTTTTAAGCCCAACAGATACAAATTGTGAACATATACTGTGGGGAAGCTGATAGAATTCTCTTTCTAACAATATATATATATATATATGTATATATCTCCTTCATGAATTAAATCCACAATACCTAGACTTTGGCCTATAAATTATACTTGAAATTTTTATAAATTAATGGTAAAATAAAGTATATTTTTGAATTCCTCATGTCTGAAAACCATGATTTAGCCTTTTAAAGTACTCAGATATGTCAACTGGAAGACGAGATATGATAAATGAGATTTTGTTTTGCAAATGGGGTAGTTCTTCCCAACCTTTTTCTTGGGAACAGCTTTTTTCTGAAAGAGGACTTCCTAAGGAACATTTTGGTACCCTAAATCTAGGATCATTGGAGGGTGGTGCATGGCAGGCCCTGCTGGCCCCCAGACTATTACCTCCAAGTGAAGAAGTTGGAGCTCTCCAACTGAGAGCATGTGCTCAACTGAAAGCCGACAACTGTTCCTCTATTTTCTATTCAATGAAGAGTTCCACTGTCAATTACAAGTGTTTTCAAGCCTTTTATGAATTTAAGAGTTAAGATTTAAACAAAAAAAAGGCAATTGAACAAGTTACTTATTTTTCTATATTTAGACTTCAATCCAAAACAGAGGCAGATTGGAGTGCAATGAATCAAGGAAGATTTATTACTTAGCTAAGAATAAATGTTAAGATTGGAACCGACATGCTATTTTTATGGATATTTTATTTGCAATCGAATGGACATCCTAAAAAGAGAAATAATTCTATTCCAAGGGACCAGTTTTTGACCCTTAATAATTATCTGAACTCATGCCTAAGAGGAAACAATTTAAAACCCTTTCAAGACTAACCTATCAAGGTGCTTAATGCCTGAATTAAAATGTCTCAGTAGATTTCTAAAAGAGATTTATGAGACATATATATATCCCAGCAGTCATAGAAATCTCCCCAGATATATATATCCCAGGAGTCTGACCTATTAGAGAGTTTAATGCTTGAATTAAAATGTCTCAGATGATTTCTAAAAGAGATTTACGGGATATATATATATCCCAGCAGTCATAGAAATCTCAGGACATATATGTCCCAGGGGACTCTAAAAGGGTTAAAGGATAATGGTAAAAGTATTAGAGTGGATTATAGTAAATAATATTTGGTTCTTTTGAAACCTGTATTGATTTCAGCTTGAAATCTTTTGATGGTGTCAATTTAGACCAGTTATTCCCAAAGTGGGCACTACCCCCCATCCCCCAATGTTGGATATTTAGTGGGTGGAGGTCACAGATTTGACCCCCACAGGTGTTGAAAGTTGTGGACATGATATCAGCTGCAAGGTGTCAGGGACCGAAAGACACATCTGGTGTTCAGAGGTCATAAAACAGGATGTCGACTCAACTTGCAGGGCGTTTGAGCCCGAGAAAAGTGACACAGAGGCCCTCCAAAAAGCCAGGGAGACACAAGACGCCCTCAGAGAGACATTCCACCCAGGCCTGGGAAAACAAATGTCTCTGTTGGGAACAGTCTGTCGGCTTTCATTATCTCTCTCTCCCACTTTTCATTCTCTGCAACGACACAATGTATCTTATGAAATCAAAATATATCCTAACAAGTTTTGAGTCTTCCTTTTTCTCCAAGTTCAGGATTTTCCCCCCGTGGACCAAAGGGCTATACAACACTAAGAGCAGTGTAAAGATAGGAGGCAGCAGGGTGGCATCAGAAGCAAGGCGTTTTCCTTTTTTTTAAAAATCTTTTTGATTTAATCCAGGTAACAAACATTTAAGTAACAGATATTTTCTACGGACCTCAAAAAAGAAAAAAATGTCACACAAACTTGCCTGTGTTTCTAATCAGCTTACATTTCTGTGTCGATGCAGAGAGAAAGGACTAATACCACCAGGTCTCAGACTTAAAACTAACTTCTCCAACAGGAAGATCAGAAATTAAAAACTTCTGTTTACCCCATCACATTCGGATATTACACCTGAGGAAGGCAGAAGAATGGATCCGCTGAAATGTTGTGTTAACAACACAAACAAGGACTTCAATCGTCTAGAACTATTTGAACGCATCTATTTGAACACTAACTAGTAACACATGTGAATGAAATTAACATAGAGTTATACACAAAAGTATGGTTTTATTATAGTCTGACTGTTTTGTGGTCCAAAGTCAGAATTAAAAGTCTGACTATTTTGTGGTCCGAAGTCAGAATTAAAAGTCCAAACTTTTGTTTGTATCTTGGTGACATGGACTGGACAGGGCAAGCACCGCATGCCAGTCAGATCGGACAGTAGACACTCTGGGGACTGATAATCATCAGATTTTCCCATTTGCAAGGGCCATGGCTCTAGGTTGGTATGATCATGGACTTTTTGCAAAAATTGACACCTATTGACAAATAAAATTATGCAATCACATATAACGATTTAATCAAAGAGGTGTGTATTTGTCATTTGTGTATGTGTAGTGGTGGCGCTAGGGATGTGACCATAGGTGTACAAGCCAATGGGGTATATGCCCTCCAAATTTGGGCAAAACCGTGCAAATCTTTGAGCAAATCAGGCCTTTTTCCCCGCTTAGTTCCCATACACCCATGGATGTGAGATAGGAACAAAGGGGGTGGCAGCTAGGAACGAAGAGGGTGGCAGCCTGAAAAAGGTTGGGAACCATTACTTTAGAAGGTACTAAACAGCAAAGGCATCCAGCACTTTTTTAAAACCAAAGGCAAGAAAGTGACGGTTCCCAAGCGGTTAGCAGCATGGAAAGTAGTTCGACTGAGATCCGCATTCATTTCACACTAATCTCCTTGGAAAAGGCATGAATCCACATCTTCTCCCTGCAGCTATGGGTAAAATGAGTGATGCCACTTTGGTGCGTGTTGTCTATTTCACTGCAATTACAAACATCGATGGACTAGACAAGAAAGAGAAACTTGTGATATGTGGAGCCCGGTTGGGGACAGCTGAAGTCATAGGCCGTGTAAGTGCACTACTATACAAATGAAGGCAAAGGAGAGGGTAGCAAATGATCTTCACTCCTATGTATGTATCATTGTTCACTGATTATACCCTCATCAAGAGTGTCGCAAGGTTAGGTACACACGGACAATTGTTAGTAAGACCCACTTTCGGCTTGCCAGGCCTGTCAGAGCTTCGTTCTGCTTACTGCATCTGGAATTCACCTGTCTAGGTGCTGAACTGGCTTGATGTTGCTTAATTTTAGTGATCTTACAAGAAAAGGTCCAATGTGATTTGGCCATAACCTGTTAGCCTTGGAGAGAAGTTCCTCAATCGTAGTCCTCATGCTGAGTGCTTAGCTGAGAGGTTTTGAGTACCATTTTTAAAGTCTTTGCTATGACTCGGCAGTGGATTATCTATTTATGTCTTTTCTTATCTATCCCATAAGAACCCACTGTGACACCGGTGTCACATACAATTTAATTGATCTGCACAGTCTCTTATATAATATTATATTTTATACTTGATTTTAACTCATGAAGTGTATTAAGTGACATCTACTGAACCTCCTGGTGCAGTCATGTGACTGTGTCAATTTGCCTACACAGAATCCCACAATGTTTCTTCAAGTAGAAATGGGTCTGGGTTCTTATGGACTATCTATCTATCTGTATTCTTTATCTACTAGTATCTACTTAACTATCGATTCCTGTTCTTTATCTATATATCTAACCTATCTCTGTTCACATTCATCTATCTCAGTTTGTTCTCATCCAAATCTACCCATCAATCTATCTATGTGACTGTGTGTCAATTTGCCTACCCAGAATCCCACAATGTTTCTTCAAGTAGAAATGGGTCTGGGTTCTTATGGACTATCTATCTATCTATCTGTGATCTTTATCTATCTATCTGTATTCTTTATCTACTAGTATCTATCTAACTATCTATTCCTGTTCTTTATCTATATATCTAACTATCGATCTGTGTTCCTATCTACCTATCTATCTGTCTATCTATCCTGTTCATTACCTATCTATAGCAGACAGAAAAAGGTACTTCAAGAGGCATAACCATCAGATGGCTGAATACAAAAAGTTCTTAGAGCTAATAAATCAAATGTCTCAGAGTTTGCAGCCAAGCATAATGTGGTTTGTTCATTCTGACAATGGCCTTAGATTAGTGGTATAAATTTCAGGGTTTTCAAAAGACAACAAAAACAGGTCTGTTTAGTCACTCAATAGAAACCATCAAGTGACCAACATCTTTTGGCAGCATGCTGTGTTGGGGATGATCAATGAATAAGTTACTTCTCTTGCCTTTTGTTGGGCAGTGATCACTAAAAGGTCTGAATTTTCAAAAAACAAGTGTGAATGCTGCCAGACACAAATTAAGTGACCAATTTAACATAAACTTACATTGTAACTCACCCCACCCAGGATTTTCAAAAAAACCAAAAAGCATTTTTCTAGACATAATAAGGTGTAAATGTTTAAATTTTCAGCCCTTTAGCTCCATTGGTGAAGCCTGTATGCGTGACATATAAATACATAGATAGATAGCCAGTCAGCCAGAATAACTTAAAAACTGAAAAGACAGTTGACAGTTTTGGTTAACGGTTTCTGAAAAATCTCCAAGAGGAGTCCCTGAGAGAGCAGAGCTTTCTTTGACAGAATTCTCAACCTGTTGACAGATACATTTTACCCTTTTTCCAGCTATTATAAGTAAAAAAAACCAAGGGGGTCTTTATAATAGCCGCTGTGATTTGAAACGTCAAAAAGCAGCCACAACATAAGTTCATGCTTTTTACATCCAAAGCGATGAGTTCACTGACTTTGATATCCTTTTATCAACAAATTACAGAGTGCCAAAAACAAAATCTATCTATCTCAGTTTGTTCACATCTACCTGTCTCTGTTCACATTCATCTACCTATCTCTGTTCACATCTACCTATCTCTGTTCACATTCATCTATCTATCTTTGTTTGTTCACATCTACCTATCTCTGTTCACATTCATCTATCTATCTCAGTTTGTTCTCATCCAAAGCTATCCATTATCCATCCATCTATCTATCTATCAATCTATCTAAGTGACGAGTTCACTGACTTTGATATCCTTTTATCAACAAATTGCAAAGTGCAAAAAACAAAACACATAGCAAATGATAGGAAAACCAGACAAGGAAACATCTCAATAAAGCATCATTATGATTGATGATATTACCTTTGCAAGAGTCAGATGTATAGGTTAAAACAAGGCTCTAAGTAAGTCTGGAGATATTTCAACTTATCCCTCAGGTTTCAGTGACTGACAGCTAAATCGGTTGCCTTCTTTAAGTTTTGCTTTTCCTTTTTTATTCCGTTGACAACATGATTTCAACCAATCACCTTTTGCGGGCCCTTGTCAATACAAAAAACAAAGATGGCTGGCTTATTCTTCTGACTTTTTTTTTTACTCAATTATTTTTTTTCATAAACTTTTAAACTGCAAGCACAGGAAATATTGAACGAAACCAAAACATGGGGTTTACAAATTCAGACAAAATTGATTTTATTAAAATAAACATTTAATAATTACATTGTAAACAAGACTCTAATAGAAACCGTCACGTGACCATCATCTTTTGGCAGCATGCCGTGTTGGGGCGATCAATTTGAAAGATTTGAAGAAGGGGTCATCATTGAATAAGTTACTTCTCTTGTCTTTTGTTGGGCAGTGAAAAGCATGAATGCTGCTGCACACAAACTAAGGAATCAATTTTGTATAAACTTTCATTGAATTTAATTATTCCTGTGACTATGAACAAGCAAATATGCCGTGTTGGGGGTGATCAATTAAGAAAATTGGAAAAGGTAGGGGATCAATGAATAAATTACTTCTCTTGCCTTATGTTGGTCTGTGATCACTAAAAAAGTTTGAATTTTCAAAATACAAGAGTGAATGCAGCAGGACGCAAATTAAGGGACCAATTTAGCATAAACTTACGTTGCTAGAAACCTATTTATGTGGTCAATTTTCAAAAAACAAAAACATTGTTTTTTCTAAACATAATAAGGAATAAATGTGGAAATTTTCAGACCTCTAGCTCTATTGGTGTGGCCTGTACGCATGATACATACATACATAACCAGCCAGACCAACTTGAAAAGTGAAGAAACCTATGTTGACAGTTTTGGTTGACAGTTTCTAATATGAATGCTGCTGTTTATGAGATCTGAATTAAATGCTGCACAAGGCATTAATTATGTTTTCATTTTCTTTGTGCTTTTTATTATCCCCTGATGGAACAAAATCCAAGCAAAGGAGAGATTGATTTTGTCTGAATTGAACACATTCACAAAGCCTATATGGCAGTGCGGGTGGCCTAACTGTTAGCAGCATGGAAAATAGAAAATGGAATTTGCGAACCAAGTTCAGACTCAGGCTGAGACAGTTTACATTCAGTTTGCACTAATGCCCTTGGGAAAAACATGAATCCACCTCTTCTCCCTCAAAGCAATGGGTGAATAGCAGGACCGACTGGGCTCTTCATCCTTGGTTGGCAACCCGTCCAGGAGATGGACAACTCATAATCATCATCATCAGCTGTTATAAGTCCACTGCTGGACAAAGGTCTTTCTTGTCTCCTTCCATGACGACCAATCTTGTGCTAACCTCTGCCAAGTCTTACCGGAAAACCTTTCTATCTCGTCCCTCCATCTTGTATTTGGTCTTTTCCTACTTCGTTTACTGTCCCATGGGCACCAATCGGTTAGTCTTTTCTCCCATTGTCATGTCTTTTTGCTAGGTGGCCAGCCCATCTCCATTTTTGCTGCTTAATTAGTTGTATAATATCCTTCACTCTAGTCCTCTCTCTGATCCATGTTTATCTTTTTCTATCAGCATGGATCAGAGTGAGGGATAGAGTGAAGGACAACTCATAAAAGCATATTAAACTATTTTGTAGGATTTAACAAACAACTAATTGGCAATAAAAAGGAATTGCATAATCT
The DNA here is from genome assembly GCA_006491835.1 of Architeuthis dux. NCBI lineage: Eukaryota > Metazoa > Mollusca > Cephalopoda > Oegopsida > Architeuthidae > Architeuthis > Architeuthis dux. Next base: position 1,410,117 of record VCCN01004703.1, read on the forward strand.
TTCAAAGTCCTATGAAATGTAAGAACGGTTGTTCTGGAAATTTCACAAAAAGGCATTCATTTAAAGGTACGAAAGTTCTATCATTCGATGGACTTAGAAAAATGATCAAAGAGCAAATGTCCAGATATGCATATGGTCAATAAAGGCAAATGTTGCAAGACATAGAAAACATGTTAGAACATTTATTTTAGTGCGAAAAAATAATATGCAATTTCTAAATTATTCAAAGTGAGGCACAAATGCTGGACATCACTTATTTCATTAAAATCCTTAAAGTAGTTAGTCCCTCATATTTTTTAACCTCAGAAACATATCTTTCTTGTGGAGAAAGATAAAAATCTTTTAGAAAAAGTCCAGAGACAAGCAACTAAGTTAGTACCAGAATTAAAAAGTATGAGTTTTGAGAATAGATTATAGGAGTTAGGGTTAACAAATAGGAGGAATTGGGGAGACTTAATAAGAATGTTTAAGATTGTGCATGGTTTAGAATTATTAGACCCTGATGTATTTTTTTTACTAGAAGAGGGTACAAGGATCAGAGGCCACACATATGTGGTAGAAGTAGATTAGATTGAATATCAAAAAATTATTTTTTAGCAATAAATGTTCTAACATGTTTTCCATGTCTTACAACATTTGCCTTTATTGCACATTTGCTCTTTGATCATTTTCCTAAGTCCATCGAATGATATAACTCGGGAAGTCTATCCGCTTGACCAACATCCCGAGAGGCTGGCAACGCTCAGAGTAGGGAACGTGTTCCCAAAATCAATGGTTAACAGGGCTCTGGTGAAGCCTCGATCGATCTAGAAAGTCAGAAGTCGACTAAAATAAATTGCTCAAGTAAGATAAAGGAGAGTAAAAAACAGATGGACAAAATAACGCAACCGTTATCTCCACATCCCTACGACATCTCAAGTACAAGTGGAAGATTTTAAACAAAAAAAGGAGGCATTTACTTTCATGTCATGGTACTTTTACAAAAGAAAAATTATAGCCTTTTAATAATAGAAATTATAAATATTATACACTGATTTATTTGAACTGGTGTCCACATCTTGGTTGTTATAGAACATTTTATTTCAGATATTAACAGATTAAAAATGCAACAACATATTATGTACTTACAGAGATCCTTTATTCATATAATGACCATAGTCAACCTAACATGTGTGTCCTACAGAGCGCTCTCTCTACTGATAAACACAATCAGTAATCGCAGCTCGTTCACCAGAACGTAAAACAGCGCCCCCTAGCGGAAGTCTTCTGCCTAAGGGGAATAACCCATGATACTTACTTAACATTATGTTTCCCCAACTCCTCTTATTCCTTTAACCTATCCTCAAAACATATACTTTTTAATTCTGGTACTAACTTGCTTGTCTCTGAAGTTTTTCTAAAAGATTTTTATCTTTCTCTCCAAGAAAGATATGTTTCTGAGGTTAAAAAATACGAGGGACTACTTTGAGGGTTGAAATAAAATAAATGAAGTCCAGCATTTGTGCCTCACTTTGAATACTCGAGACGTGGACATAGAATAAGCAAAACTTGGAATTGAAAACGTTTGCCGATGGCAGGTCAAATCTGTCTATCATTTTTAATTTGATTTAGGCCGTGTAAGTTTATTACATGGCCTAAACGTCCACATTTAGTCTACAACTTGTACAAGTCTCATGATCCACGATGCGACAAAATCTAAATAAGATTCATTCAAGAGATGAAAATGTACAAAGATTTGAAGTCACTACAGTTTTTTTATATCTGCTGGTAATGTTTGTCGAATATTACTTAGGGAGGAAATAAGAACCACCAAGTAACCCCAAATGCTCCAAGAAATGCCACGAAGGACCCAGCTCCTGGGGTGTACTCACCCCACCTCCCAATGCTCTTCCTGTCGGCAAATTTCTTCCCTTAATCGGCCTGCATGCCCAATTTGTCGGCAAATTAAAAGCCTGCACACCCCACCCATGAAATACGCTTCTGCCCAGCTGGTAGCCCGACGACCTACTAAGTTTTGGGATGATTTTATTTTTGACTGAAAATGTTCCAATGTTTTATGTTCTGGTTATATATTATATATTACAAATTTTGCTTCTTTTCATCCTTACTCTAAACTGATATTTACAGAGCTTATTTTTCATGTCACAAGGCACGATGGGGGGGGGGAGGATACAAGGTGATTGGCGTGGTACAATCTTCCAGATATGAAAGGCATACCTACCTTAAAACTTGAAATCCTGGTTTTTGACATAAAATAAGGTTAACTGAGTACAGGAAAAGGCCAAATGAGGGTAGGAAGATTGTGTTGCAGTAATCTTCGAAATGGGGAGGGTCTGCCTCCTTTACCTGTGAAAGCATTTATACGTATAGTAAAACGCAACAAATTTATGTATGTATGAATGAATCATTCTCCACTTGTACCCTCATCAAGGGTGCCGCAGAGTTAGGTACACACAGGCAATTGTAAGTAAGACCCACTTCTGGCTTGCCAGGCCTGTAAAAGCTTTGTTCTGCTTATGACACCTGGTATTCCCCAATGGTCACCCATCTAGGTACTGACCAGGCTATTTTGATTTAGTCTGTCTAAGTTTATTACATGGCCTAAACGTTTCGAGCAAATCTCCACATTTAGTCTACAACTCGTACAAGTCTCATGATCCACGATGCGGCAAAATCACCTTCTCAAAACTCGTCTTGCTGAACATATCAAAGCTTGAGTCCCATCCTCTCTCTCTGACAACACACCAAACCTACAAAAATTGTTGGAAAAAATCAAAAACAAATGGGGACAAAATAAAATCAGATAATAGGTTTCCAAAGTTCCTCAATCCAAGTCCTTGTGTTGAGTTCTTAGTGGAGAGGCATTGAGTACCATTTTTAAAGTCTTTGGTATGACTCATTGGTGGATTGAACCACGGTCTACCCAACCGGAGGTGTGCACTCTACCACTGGGCCACGGTTAAGAGTTAATTAAATGTTGAAAATGTACAAAAGTTTAACGTCACCACGTAGTGCAACAGAGTGATTGTTCCCCATTGAGATGGATTTCAGCCAGCATATTTATCAAGTAAGACGTTTATAGTGACACATACTGCCGTCTCATATCCTCCTGTGTTGCTAGTGAGACATTAATATATTTATTGGACATTGTCAACTATTTAGCTTCACAGGAAATCAATCAGACGAGTTACCCATCCACCTTCCCCGAGTTTCGAATGCCACACCTTTTACTTCTTCAGTCTGTTTCTCTCTCACTCTGTGTGGGGGTAGGAAAAAAATGGATGGATAGAGGGATTGAAAGATAAAAGCAAGGAGGAATCGTGAGAAATTCATAAAGGTCAAAATTGGAAACCATTTTGGACATCAGAAAATTATCAAATACTAGAGTTCAATTTATTCATAGGTTTTAAATATTTCCTGCTTTCAGAAGATTAAAAAATGTTGGTGTATATGTGTTTATCATTTTTGTGAGAGACTCTGCATTTGCATTTGCATTTACATATATATGTATATATAGTAGAAGAATATTTATTGGTTCATTACAACCTGTACAGTTGGTTTCATGAGACTTCGATCTTCAGATGAACAGTCACTGTTGTTTTGTTAGTTTCTTATAGCTACAGTTATTAATGGTAGAGATTTTTGGGGGCTATCATTGGTTGTTTTGTGTTAGCCAGTCAGGTGCATTGTCATGGGTGGGTCTTTTGTTCTCACGTGCTTTTTGATGTATTTCTTTGTGTGGAGACTATCTGTCTTTGACATTTTTATTGTCTTTACTCTGACTTGTGTTATTCTGGCGTTAGGTTCTTCACCTCTGGCCAATGGATTCTTATCAGTTCTGTTATGTTAATTGCTTCCAATGGGTTCTCTTTATAAATTTATGTTACCCCATTTATTTTTTAATCCTTGGTTTTACTGGGTCATTTATTACTGCTAACGTATTGAGCCTCCTTCGGTTGGAAACAGAGGTCT
>VCCN01004703.1:1458639-1481464 GCA_006491835.1 Architeuthis dux
CAGCAGTGGACTTATAACGGCTGATGATGATGATGACTGTTTTTAAGGGTTGCAAATATCTATCTCTATATATGTATGTAAGTCCAGCTTAATATATTTATATATAAAAAGACAGAGGGCTGAAATATTGATATTATATGCAAGACAAGTGCGGAGTTCAACCTGATGTGGCTTCTGCTTCTCAACAAACCTAAACCTGCAAAGACAAAGACACAGAAACACCTGGGCCCTGTATTATAAGGATTACCTGCTTTAAAAACAAAACTTCTGTTTATCACACTCGGATTTTAAACCTAAAGAAGGCCGAAGAATGGATCGGCCGAAATGTCATGTTTACAACACAAACAGCAAGAAGGAGTTCAATCGTCCGAAGAACCATTTCAATATTAATGACCCTTCTCAAAACTATAGAAAATAACATATGTTCTTATTTTATATGTTTATATATAATTCTTTAAGGGGTCTAAAGTGAAGGGACCACCCCACCTCCTTTAAGGGGTCTAAAGTGAAGGGAGCCTTTTTCCTCCCTGTGAAGGGTCAAAGTAAATTGTGCCAAAAGAGGACATCCAACAATGGAGCTAGAGGACTGAAAATTTAAACATTTGCTCCTTTGTTTTTTAAAATTCTCCCCCTAAATAGGTTTTTAGTGGTAACATCAGCTGATACAAATTTCAAATGTGGTTCCACCTGCTGAAGAAAACTCGGCTATATTATAATATAAGGGTAGGTTTAAAAAAATAGAAAGAGTAGAGACATTTTATAAAACAGGTCCAGTTAGTCACTCCATAGAAACTGTCACATGACCGTCTTTTGGCAGCAAGCTGTGTTAGGGGTGATCAATTAAAAATTGGAAAAGGGGTTGATCAATGAATAAGTTACTTCTCCCGCCCTTTGTTGGACAGTGATCACTAAAAATGTCTGAATTTTCAACAAAAAAAAACAAGCATGAATGCTGCCGGACACAAACAAAGGGATCAGTTTAGCATAAACTTACATTATTAATTGAACCCCCCCACTAAAAACCTATTTAGGGGGAGAATTTAAAAAAATAAAAAAAAACAAAGGAGCAACTGTTTAAATTTTCAGTCCTCTAGCTCCATTGGTGCGGCCTGTACGCATCATACATACATACATAGCCGGACCACTTGAAATCTGAAGAAACCTATGTTGACAGTTTTGGTTGACGGTTACTAATAACGTATAACAAAATGCCATTATCTGTGCAATATTCTTGCAACCATCACCAGCTTGACAAGCTGCTGGAGATGGATATAAAATATCACAGCATTTAAATGACCCAATATCAACTGTTTGGAAGAACAGTTGATATTGGGTCATTTAAATGCCATTGTCTTAAAGCATTGTGGTACTGGTTTGTTGTAACACAAGAGTGGACATAGCAGTAAGAGTATATATTCAGAGCAAGACGAATAAATCCTAATGAGAGTAGTGAACAAAGACCCTAAGATGAGAACCAAAACAATGGAAGCCGATTGGCCAGGCATCTATGCTTCACAGTCAATTGAGATGATTTGAAGGTGTCCTATACTTGAAAGACACTGTTATTAAAGACAAACTGCTTAACACTTGAAGTCCTAAATAGCATGACGTAAACAAACATGGCTGAAAATCCTAATACGCACAAGGCCGCACAAGTCTTCCCTGCAATACTGCCAATTTTCACAACAATCTGCCCACAAGTAAAGGCACTATAAACATTTGAATAAACAAACCATTTGTAGCCATTTTCTGCTCAATCATTACCAGACTGTGGTGTGACAAGAAGGAATTGAGTTATTCAGTCACAACCATAGGATTGTATATGGAGGAAAATGGGGAGGCCTACAATTTGAAGAATACATACCTACCATCAAACATGGTGGAGGTAGCAAAATGCTGTCGGGAAATTGGTTTGAATTATCTCTATATTTTGAATGAAATTGTTGTAAGGCACTGGGGATCTGGATGCCATTGGACCTTCATGCATGACAATGATCCCAAGAACACCCCACTTTTAATCAGAAATTGGTTAAAAAAATAACAAGATTGATGTTCCCTCAAAGTCCTGACTTAAATTCCATAGAAAATTTATGATTGATTGATTTGTATAGTAGTATATCAACCCTTGATGGGTCATTTAATGCCAAAATCAGTTAAAAAAAGAGTCTTGTGAAAGGTTATTTTTTTCCAACTAGAGTCTTGCGACTTTGGTGAAAGTTTATTTTTTTTCCAACTAGAGTCTTGCGACTTTGATGAAAGGTTATTTTTTTTCCAACTAGAGTCTTGCGAGGTTATTTTTTTTTTTTAATAGAATCTTGTGACTTTGATGAAAAAACAAATGTAATTGTTGTTTGGTGTTTATAAAACACTTGTGCATATATTGACCAAAGATTATACATGCAGGCATTGATTTCTGCAAGAAATGTAATAAAAAGCCATTTTGAAGAGGAGCTCTAATAATTGTGCGCATGACTGCATATATAAAGAGATAAATAAATAGATATTTAGATTTATTTTATGATATAAGCACTTGTTTATGAAAACAATCATCAAAATAATCACTTTCCTGAAAACAATATTGGTAACACAGAAAATAGGCCACTCTTCCATAAAAGCACCCTATATATGTATATATGTAGGTATGTATAATTCCTTTCTGCTAAGAAATAAAACAAAACCTTTCAAGAAAGCTCTTTTAAGCATTAATCTGTTTTATGAGTCATCTAGATATCTCATCATCATTAGAGACTGTCAACCAAAACTGTCAACATAGATTTCTAGAGTTTTTAAGTTGGTCTGTCTGGCTGGCTATGTATGTATGTATCATGCATATAGGCCACACCAATGGAGCTAGAGGGTTGAAAATTTAAACATTTATTCCTTATTATGTCTACAAAAACGTTTTTTTTGTTTTTTTCAAAATTCCACGCCCTAAATCGTTTTTTAGTGGGGTGTTCAATTTGCATCTAAATTTATGGTAAATTGGTCACTTAGTTTGGTAAAGTGGTCACTACCCAACAAAAAGCGTGAGAAGTAACTTATTCATTGATTCCAATTTTTAATTGATTACCCCCAACACGGCAGTCAATTGACAGTTTCTATTGAGTGACTAACAGGATCTGTTAGTGTTGTTATTAAATGATGAAAACAATTTTTATAAGCTCCAGAATTACTTCTTTAAAACCAGGTTGTTTGTGTCGCAAATATACATTTAGGAGGTGTGGGGTGGCCCGAGTGTATAATGGCTTGGAAAATGGAACCAGTGAGCCGAGTTCAAACTCTGGCTGGGACAGTTTGTGTTCACTTTGCTTTAATGCTCTTGGGAAAGGCATGAAACGGGCCGAGTAAGTAGCAATGTGATATGTGGAGCCTAAGCAGGAATGACTGGTGTGATGACTTGGGCATTGAAGGAAGTCAAACAATATATATAAAAGACAACCTACCTTTTTTCTATGTGGAAACACAAGGTGAGCTGTCCGTTCTTTCAGTTGTCTGTTTCTTCTTAAGTATTAGCATTAGTTAGTGGCTTTTAGTACTGGTTAGTAATTGAGAAGATAGGGTGGAAAAATAGAATAGAGTGTGGTTAGCATTATGAAGATTCAGTTGATCTTTAGATATGCTTGATTTAGGAGATGCTGAAATAGGTGCAACCAACTTTGTTCACAAGTTGACGCTGACTGCTGAGTATTGCCTAAAAGCGCAGCAAACTCGAGATGCTGAGTTTGACCCCAAGGTCAACTGTCTAGACAAGAAGGAAGTGCTTCTAAAAATAGCAGAAGCCAATGCCTGTTGTCCAGAGCTCATGACAACTGGAGCCGTAGCCAGTGTAAGGGCACTACTTACTCAAATATACATTTAATAGAGTTACTTCAGCCGAAAGGATTTCTGATGCTTTATTTAGGTTTGATTTTCAAGTGTCAATCTACAAACCCATCGAGAGCCATCCCAAGGCATAAGCAAACTAAATGGCTGCTTAGGGCCCCCGGGGCCACCAGAGGCCCCCCAAGAGGTGGCAGTGGTGGTGGTGGTGGTGGGGGCAGGCAGCAAATCAAATTCTGCTTAGAGATCCATAAAGGTTTGGGGCAGCCCTGAACCCATCCAATGAAAAATGAAAAAAACTATAATTTCAAATGGGATCATTTTAACATCCCCTCCCTGGTTTAGAGGGAGAGGATATTAAAGGGATCCCTTTCAGGGCAGGGGGATGTTTATGTGGGGTGGCAGATTTAGCAATAATGCATTTAAATGTAATATTCATATGAGTAAACAATGTTTATTCAATTATTAATAAAATAAATTAATTCCTACGTCTTTCCTAGCTGCTTTAGCAGGGGAAGATGTTCAATTGACAAAACGTAGGGAAGATGATGTTGAAGTGATCCAAATGTTTCTTCCATTCTTTCAACAAAAGATAAATATCTCCTAGTATATAGTTAATCTTTTTTAACCCTTTTTAAAGGATTACCTATATGAGTGAACAATATCTTCTTTAACTTTATTCAATAAAATAAAGCATATAAGAACTAATGCATTTGTTGAAAAATATGATGTTTATTTTTCAACAAATGCATTAGTTCTTATATGCTTTATTTTATTAAAAATTTAGAGGGCTGAAAAATTAAATATTTATTCCTTATGTCTAACAAAACGTTTTTTGTTTTAGTGGGAAAATCTTTTTATTATAAAGACTATGCACACCTCAGGAAAAAAAGAAAACTGGTGTTAAGTATGTAGGCAGGAGAGTGCTTATCGACTTCTGTTCAACTACGCCCTGCTACCAATGTAAGGATTATTATATCAGATTTAAAATGCAAACAAAAGACATACTCACACAGATCAAATTTATTCATACATTTACAATGACCGCACTCAATACCATGTGCACGTGTCTCCTCTCTTAAAATCAATATGGCTGCTCGCTCACCAGAATGTAAAACAGCCCCCCCCCCCTTACCGGAAGTCAATCCTCCCCTTACACTGCTCTATGAGGAGGATGTTCAATTGCCAAAACTTAGGGGGGCAATGATGTTCAAATGGCCCCTCTAGGTAGGGGTGGTGTGTTAAAGTGATCCTTCAAATCTTTGCTTTTTTCAATGATATCAAAGTCTTGGAGTGTGGAAACTTCTATCTGGTCTGGATATAGGGTGTTTCAAAAAAACAAAAAACGTTTTGTTAGACATAAGGAATAAATATTTAATTTTTCAGCCCTCTAACTCCATTGGTGTGGCCTATATGTACAATACATAGTCAAAAAGGGAAGAAAAAAACAATGTTAGGACATATTTTAGACCTTCTGTTGATGAAAAGTAAAAACCATTCCACATATATAAAATACAATGTGTATCCACAGATACCAATACCAATCCATACGTAAATCATCCTGTCATTTTCAAGCAAAAACTGAAACACAAGTGTTTGACCAATGTCCATTTTGTAAACTTCATGTGGAAGCCGTTCTCCTAACTTCAGAACTTTCTCCTACGGCTTGTAAATGACACGCTGCAGTTGACTGATTGCACAGGAAATAACGAGCTGAGTAAACTCCAAAGATACTTTCAAGAGTTGAAAATTAAAGACAAGCCTGGTTGCTGCAGGGTCAAACTTCACTCCTACTTCTATACTGACTGAAGATGATTACTGCAACTTTTGTATTGTATATATAATAAACAAGTTTGTAGATATATTAGACTTGTCAGTTTGGCTCAGTTGGTAAGAGAGTCACCTAGCAATCACTTGGTCATAATTTCAAATCATAATTGGGAAATGTTAATTTTATGTATCAGCTTGGTTTAATGTGACAGGATAGACAAACAGTGAAGAATTTTGCTTAACACCTCATAATATAAAAATTATGAGGTTGAGCTCATATAATATCTAAGTAGTGAAAAAAAATTTTTCAAAGACTAGTAACACAATGTTTTTCACACATATACTTTATTACAATCTAAAAAAAAGATCATTTAATAACCAATATATTAATAATACCCCAAACAAAACAGATGTCAAGCATCTGAATTCTTCAATGTTTGATCAATGTTTTTAAGTTTTAGTCTGCTTCTCAGTTCTGATAAGATATTTAAAAGAAAATAGTTGGTAAAGATTGTTGTTCTTGTTGTTCTTCCTGTTACAGGGGGAATATACAATCAACTCCAACTTGGACTGGAGTTTGACAATTACAATAATTCTTCTACTGATCTTAGAAACGGTACAAATGAAAGAAAGAGATAAAACCAATGATAATATTTCATAGGATCGGTTTGTTAGAATTGTTTTGCAAAAAGGAATATTAAAAGTGGAGATGTTTTTTATGAAATGTCTATTGTTATGTGAGGTGTGACAATATGACGATCCGACTTTTCTTTTCTTTTTCTTACACATGACACAAAGAAGCTTCTGATATAAAAAATATACAGACAGCCGAAAAGATATTTTGAGATTTAAAAGATTAACGAAAATATCTTTGTGCACTTGTTTAAATTGCACTTTCTTGAAAAGTAGATTTAGTTAATCTCTTAAATCTCAGATTGATTATTTAAATCTTTTTCACATGCGCAAAGAATAAAAGATGACTTTTTATCTTTTAGGCATCGTATAATACCAAAAGAAACCAATAAACATGTTCAGTCTACAGTTAAGCACATGAATGAACAACTATATAGACAGGTCTGGTTAGTGACACAATAGAAACTGTCATGTGACCAATGTCTTTTGGCAGCATGTGATGTTGGGGGTGATCAATTAAAAAATTGTAAAAATGGGGTGATCAATGAATGAATTACTTCTCTCGCCTTTTGTTGGGTGGTGGTCTCGAATAAAGTCTGAATTTTTAATATTTTGCTTAAATATGAGATTTGTTAGAGTTTTCATAGTGTTTTTTTAGGTTACTGCTTATAAGTATTTGAACAAGCAGAAAATCTGTTTTTTATTGCCTGAGATTGCGGGGGCCATTATGGATTTTGAGCAGGGTAGATCCAAATTAACTTACTAGCTTAGCAACACTTTCAAATAACAATGTGAGTTTGCCTTTTCAATCTCCTTGATCAATTCTGAACAAGATTTTAGAACTTGTTTTTTTTTTCAGTTAACAATTTTTATTAAAAAGAACATTTTCCAGATATATAGCATTCAGAACCACAAAACATGGCTAAATGCATGCCTTGTTATGTTGATCGCAATAAAATTTGGTTCTTATTACAGAATGTTCCTAGTCTAATGAATATCGTTAGACATGAAACACTGTGTTACTAGTCCTCTTTGAACATTTTATTTCACTACTTAGATATTATATGAGCTCCACCTTATAATTTTCATAATATCAGGTGTTGAGCACTCTTTGTTTAAATGTTATCAACAACATATATTTGTCTCCTTATATATTATATGCTACCCTTTGTAAGCAGTACCATCTGTGAGCCATTTTTGACAGACACCACAAAAACAGATATATTTGTGCATATACAGTATCGCCCATAAATAAGTACAGTATCGCCCATAAATAAGTACACCCCTACCATTTTTTAATAGAAAGTTAATTGTCTTCTAAACCAAACATAGCAGGATTTTATTATTTCTAGTGGAACATTACACAGTCAAAACGGATATTATCAGGTATTATTTATGATCAAAACTCTATACTGTATACTTATATCAGCAAACTGCCATGGACACACATACACACACGTATATACTAAAAAAATAAATGATTTAATAACAAATATATTAATAATACCCCAAACAAAACAGATGACTTTTTATGTCAAGCATCTGAATTCTTCAATGTTTGATCAATGTTTTTAAGTTTTAGTCTGCTTCTCAGTTCTGATAAGATATTTAAAAGAAAAAGTTTCAAAACATCTCTTTTTAGATTCCCAGTTATTAGCCCAATATAAACATTCGAGATACAATTATTTGATTCTGAATGATTCTTTATGTAAATTCTTTTTATCGTCTTCATCTAATTCTAATCAGAAATTGTGTTTGTCTGTCGTAGGCCGACTATAAACAAGTCCCATATTCCTAAATAAAATCTTTTGACAGATTTCTTCTTTTTCACATTTTAAAAATGATTCAAGATTTTGTTTTTAAGTTCTATAGGATTAAAACAACTTTTGATATTTGTTTTATTAGATGAAGCATTGCCAACCAGTATTGGTTATGACAAGAATTTCCTTCATCTTGATTTTAGTTGCTTTTCATCTACTGAGACGGTCAGTCTACATCAGTGAGTAAACAGCACTGATTGGTAATAAAGAATGAGCTCTAGGTGACACTCAAACTCGCATCTCTTTTTTCCTCAGGAAGCCTGCCTATGTACTGCATTGCTCTACAGATTGAGCTACTAGAGCTCTTACGGCTGGCAGAAGATCAAATCTAAACCTTGAACCCGTTCTTTATTTTTCCTGATCGCTCAGTGCCATATTTGTTATTGTTTTCATGTACAATTACTGACAGGCTGAGTAGTTGAGATGAAAAGCAACTAAAATCAAAATGCAGGAAATACTAGTCAAAAATAAAAAATGGTAAAACATATTTCCTTTACAAAATACAAGAAAAATTCCAGTTTCTTTAAGCCAGAAGAAACTCATGTGAAGAAATTTGCCTTTTCTAATGTTTAAATTTCTGTGTTCCATTTTAGTTGCAATAAAAATAACCAGAACTAGAGTAGGAACAGTCATACACTGGGAACTATGCAAATGACTTGAGTTTGATCATGTAAACAAATCAGCACAAACCAGAGGCTGTACTAGAAAATAAATACTCTGGAAATTGGAGATCTAGACCAAGCACCTCATCCAAGCATAAAGACTGGATTTAATAGTTTGTAAGAAAGAAAAGAAGACCTGCCATATTGTAGATACGGCTGCGATCCACACTGATTTTTGATTGTTGAGTAAAAACAATCAAAAATAAAAATCTAGGAATTGTGATAAAAAGTAAGTGAAACAGGTTAGGTACTCAATAGAAACTGTCACATTACCAACATCTTTTGGCAGCATGCCATATTGGGGGTGATCAATTAAAAAGTTACTTCTCTCACCTTTTGTTGGGCAGTGATCACTAAAAAGTTCCGAATTTTCAAAAAACAAGTTTGCATGCAAACTAAATGACCAATTTAGCATAAATTCACATTCTAAATTGAATCCCCCACTAAAAACCTATTTTGGGGGAATTTTCAAAAACAGAAAACTGTTTTTTCTAGACATAATGAGGAATAAATGTTTAAATTTTCAGGCTCCTAGCTAGCATTGGTGTGGCCTGTATGTGTCATACATACATAGCCAGCGAGACACACTTAAAAACTGAAGAAGCCCATGTTGACAGATTTGGTGACAATTTTTGTTGATGGTTTCTAATAATTTCTTGGCTGTTTAGCAAACATCAACTTTTGGCATTTTTCATTTCATTTCAATGATGAATTTGACATTTTCTCTATTTTCAAGATCTATGAAATTTAATAAAAAACTATAAAATCAATAAAAACTATAAAATTATGTAATGATGTGTGTGTTCAGGGGTGCTGCATTGCTGGAGCTCACCAGAGTGCCACTCCGGCACCTCTGTGAAAAAAGAACAAGCTCTATTCATATATATATATTTATATTACACCCAATTTGTGTACCTGGTCAATTCATGTCCTCAGCACATTCCTTTTCCCATTCATCAAACTCTAAAGATGTTGCTGAAAAAAAAGAAATATATATGTTTTCTCTTTTAATATAGAACTTTCATATTTATATAAGTTTATATTTATATAAGTCTTACAGTCTTAAAGCATTTAAGATATTACTACAGAAATTTTTTTTATACTAGATGTTAAGTATTTTGAGTTATCCGCCTTAGGCAGGAGAGTGCTTATCAACTTCCGGTAAGGGGGCGCTGTTTTACGTTCTGGTGAACGAGCAGCCATATTGGTTTTAGGAGGAGATTGGAGAAGACACACGTGGCTGTCATTGGCCCCGGTCATTGTAATTATATGAATAAAGGAGCTTTGTGAGTACATCTTCTGTTTTTAATCCGTTAATATACCAATCTTACACTAAAGATCTTACCTACAGAAATCTTTTTATGTTCTGTTTATTCGTTTATTTCATTACTTGTCATGTAAGTCAATTATTCATTAATAACTGTTAATGAGAGAAGTTCAGAGGGATTTATGTTTTTACACAGAATTAGATCTTATAGTACTACAAGTAATGTTTTCTTGTAGGGATCATGGAACTGTTTCGGGGATTTAAAAACAAAACAATTATTCATATCATATGATACATATATACGGTGCCCCAGCAGTGCTGATCAAATATATATAGAGAGAGGAAATGGTATATTTTGTTAACTTCAGCACGTAAAAAGTTAGCACTGCACCCATGTTTTAAATTTCATAAAAATACAGTTCTGGTTAGTCAAAAGAAACCATCATGTTGGGGGTGATTAATTAAAAAAATTGGAATGAAGGGTGATCACTGAATAAGTTACTTCTCCCACCTTTTGTTGGGCAGTGATCACTGAAAAAGCCTGAATTTTCAAAAGACTAGCATGAATGCTACCGGACACAATCTAAGAGACCAATTAGCATAAACTTGCATTGCAAATTGAACCCTCCATTAAAAACCTAAAGCTTTTTTTCTGAAATGCTGAAATTGGTGCAGTCTGTACGCATGATACATATATAGCCAGCCAGACCAACTTAAAAAATGAAGAAACCTATGTTGGCAGTTTTGGTTGATGGTTTCTAATACAGCCTCAGCCGGAACTCAAACTCAGGTTGCAGATTCCATTTTCCATTCCAGTAACCGTTACACCACTCAACACCTCCAACACGCAATGTTTTATCTCTTTTTCTTCTTTTTTTGTGCCCTTACGCTGGCTACGGCTTCAGCCATCCCTGCCTAGGCAACACATATCGCATTACTACTTATGATATGTAGATTAAACTTACAGGCGACAAGCACCCGAAGTGGTGTCATTATTCACTTCACCCTGCGCTATTTACGCATGGAGAGAGATGGATTCATGCCTTTCCCAAGAGCATTAGTACAAAGTGAACACAAACTGTCCCAGCCAGAGTTTGAACTCGGCTTGCAGAGTCCATTCTCTGTGCCATTACCCCCTCCTGCCATGACACACCTCCCAATATTCTATCTGTAGGTATTTTTTGTAATGAAACTTCAGTTTAGATATGACGGAAGATGTCTATTGTCAACTCAACAGACGATCAAAATAAAAACGATAACACATCTGGTTAGTCACTCAATAGAAACCGTCACGTGCCACTGTCTTTTGGCAGCCTGCTGTGTTGGGGTGATCAATTAAAAAATTGGAAAAAGGAGTGATCAATGAATAAGTTACTTCTCTCAACTTTTGTTGGGTGGTGATTACTAAAATAAAGTCTGAATTTTCAAAAAAAACAAGTGTGATACTAAAAAAGGGACCAATTTATCATAAACTTACATTGTAGATTGAACCCCCTCTAAAAAAACATTTATAGGGGGCATTTAAAAAAAAAAAAAAGAAAGTTTTTCTGGACATAAATGTTTAAATTTTCATCCGTTGGTGTGGCCTGTATGTGCGATACATACACAGCCAGCCAGACCAACTTGAAAACTGAAGAAACCTTTGATGACAGTTTTGTTTGACGGTCCCTAATAAAAACGGTGATACAGCTACAATATTCTAATGTTTATTCAACAGCGGAGACATAAGAATATAAACATGATAATTTTCTTGTAAATTGAGATAAGCTACAGGATATATATTTGAAATAAGAGAAAAATTATGACAAAATCTTTAAAAATTAAAAGCAATAATAAAACTCCCAAGTGTCACACATAAAATAATAAAATCTAATCAAAATAAATAAGAGACGATAAGATTTGCATATATGATTTGCATTTATTTTGACAACGAAGATAACAGATTTGTATGAACAGTGATGATTTGGCTATGAGGAAGGAAACTCTAATAAGATGGAGAAAAATACAGGGTGTCCATAAATTATCTTTACAAATTTGAAAATCTATTAAAAATACAAAATGGTTAGAGTTTGACCATGTAAATAAATCAACAGAAACCAGAGGCTGTACTAGAAAATAAAAGCAAAAAAATGAAATACTCTGGAAATTGGAGATCCAGACCAAGCATCTCATCCAGGCATGAAGACTGGATTTAATACAGTGAGCCTTGAAAGCATCTTTCAGAAAACTGATTGGGAGGGAATGGGAATAAACATAGATGGAGAATACTTAAACCACTTGAGATTCGCTGATGACATTCTGAAGCATCTGAAGAATTACAAAACATGTTAACCAATCTAAATAGGGAAAGTAAAAAAGTAGGTTTAAAGATGAACAGAATAAAGACAAAGGTAATGTTCAACGATAAAGTCCCCAAAAAGGTCATAAAGATTAAAGGAGAGACGTTAGAAGAGGTTGATGAATAAATCTACCTAGGACAGGTAATAAAGTTAGAGAAAGACTATGACTGCGAAATAAAACGACGCATAATGAAAGGTTGGAAAACATTCAGTATGAATAGAGACATTTTGAAGAGCACCTTTCCAATGTGCTTAAAGTGTAAAGTATACAACCGGTCATGATTTACAGATGCGGAACATAGAAATTAACAAAACGAGCTGAAAACTAACTCAGAGTAGCACAAAGATCCATGGAAAGAGCAATGCTATGGATAACTCTAAGAGATAGAAAAAGATCAACATGGATCAGAGAGAGGACTAGAGTGAAGGATATTATACAAATAATTAAGCAGCAAAAATGGAGATGGGCTGGTCACCTAGCACGAAGAGATGACAATAGATGGGGGAAAAGACTAACCGACTGGTGCCCATGGGACAGTAAACGCAGCAGGAAAAGACCACACACAAGATGGAGGAATGAGATAGAAAGGTTTGCTGGTAAGACGTGGCAGAGGTTAGTACAATCTAGGTTGTCATGGAAGGAGATGGGAAAGGCCTTTGTCGTGCGGTGGACCTATAACGGCTGAAAATTGAAGACAAAGCAAAGAATCTGCCGAGCCATATCCCCCATTGATGAAGAGATGCTCCGACGTACCTGCCTGGAAACTGAATATCATCTAGAAGTGTTATGTGCGACTAACATCGTCCATGTATTAATGTATTAATGTTTGTAAAAACCTTTATTACTTCGTCTTTATTCTCCAACAAACCACATAGAAATATGTTAATATTTGTATTTTTAATAGATTTTCAAAATTGTGAAGATAATTTATGGACACCCTGTACTTAAGAAGAAAAAAACTATGCAAATATTATATTTTGCTGGTATTATGAGTGGGGGAGGTGCAAGTGGCATAATGGTTAACAGCGCAGACAATGGAAAAGGAGAGCCACATTCAAAATCGAGGCAAAGCATTCATTTCGCAATAATACCCTTGGGGAAGACATGAATCCATCTCTTCATCCTTCCAGCTATGGGTAAAATAGCAGGGCAGAGTGGGCTCTCTAGCTTCGAGAGACAAATATCATCAGCAAATATTATCATCAGCCATTATAAGGCCACTGCTGGACAAAGTCCTTTCCCATCTTCTTCAATGACGACCTCAATTGTGCTAACCTCTGTCACGTCTTACTGGCAAACCTTTCTATCTCATCCCTCCATCTTGTGTCTGGTCTTTTCCTACTGCATTTACTGTCCATGGGCACCAATCAGTTAGTCTTTTCCCCATCTATTGTCATTTGTTCTTGCTAGGTGACTAGCCCATCCCCATATTTGCTTCTTAATTATTTGTATAATATCTTTCACTCTGGTCTGCTCTCTGATCCATGTTGATATTCTTCTTAGAGTTATCCCTAGCATTGCTCTTTCCATGGATCTCTGTGCTATTCTAAGTTGGTTTTCAGCCCGTTTGGTTAATTTCCATGTTCTGCATAAGTATGTCATGGCTGGTAGTATGCAACCATTGTATACTTTATACTTTGCACTTTAAGCGCATTGGCAAAGTGCTCTTCAGAATGTCACAATTCATACCAAATGCCTTCCAACCTATCATTATGCATCGTTTTATTTTGCAGTCATGGTCTTTCTCTTGCTTTATTACCTGTCCTAGGTAGATATATTCATCAACCTCGTGTGTATATTTATGTCAACATATATCCCCATCATGTGTATGTGTATATAAGATATAAGAAATGATACATGATAATAATATAGGTAATCATAATATTTAATAATAAAGAAAGTGTCAGGTGTTTCTCAGATTGACTAACGTGAATGTGTCGGTTGATGGTCTCAGGTGTGTGCAGTGGGAACGCACTTAACTCTCTATCGTGACAGACAGGATCCCTAAAACATTAAGTTGAGATCAACGGACATCAAACTGTCAAGTTAAGCCAAAAACCTTTTGTCTTTAATTCCAACTGGCGGAACAAAAAGTCTGCAAGAGAATGCAAACATAGGCAAGCAAGCTTCTACTTATGCACACATACAGTATCGCCCATAAATAAGTACAGTATCGCCCATAAATAAGTACAGTATCGCCCATAAATAAGTACACCTCTACCATTTTTTAATAGAAATTTAATTTTCTTCTAAACCAAATATAGCAGGATTTCTTTATTTCTAGTGGAACATTATACAATAAAAATGGATATTATCAGGTATTATTTATGACCAAACTTTTTGACAGGCACCACAAAAACAGATATATTTGTGCATATACAGTATCGCCCATAAATAAGTAAACCCCTACGACTATTTTATGTAAAGTTAATTATCTTCTAAACAAAACATCACAGGATGTTATTATTTCTAGTGATAATATGTTTTGATTGAGTAATGTTCCACTAGAAATAATAAAATCCTTTCATAAAAGAATTTCAGCAGGTCTCAATTTATATACAACACAAATTTTTAGGCTGAAGTTTGAAACAAAAGAAATCGTCAATTTGTATGGGGTCTGCATTTGCGCGCACCTAAAAGATTCTATCTAAAAAAGCTTTTTTCATTTTTTAAATCTGGGATTTTCCCCCAAACTATAATAGTTACACCCACGGACCATATCAACATCATCTGAGGAACTGTGTAACTATTATAGTTTCTGGGATTTCCCCCAAACTATAATAGTTACACCCATGGAACCATATCAACATCATCTGAGGAACTATTATAGTTTCTGGGATTTTCCCCAAAACTATAACAGTCACACCCATGGACCATCATCAACATCCTCTGAGGAAGGTTTTTGTACCATTCATTTAAACCTATACATGTTGAGGGGGTTAAATGTTTTCATTAATTTTTTTTCTTCAAATTTGATCTACTTTTCGCTGAGTTTGACCAAGTTGTGATGGAAAGCTACAATAAAATTTGAGATAAAAGAAAATGCTGTTCAAAGATCAGTAATGGTTGACTTTCATGTATCGTCGATGCTTGATTAAATAACAAAAAAGTGTGGCTAATTTTAATAGTTTTTCAATCCTGAAATATTATTCACGTATGTAAATATCATTCACTTATATCCACTTCATATAAAGTGTTGTAGAGGGTGAAATTTACATGAAAAAAACATACTTCCAGCTAATCAATATTTGATTATAAATCAATTATGTATGTTTAATGAGGTATGAAATCAAGCACACTTTCCTGTTTCTTAATGAAATATTGATTACCTATCTAAGTTTATATGTGAATATTAGTTTCATACCTTATGGTTTAAAATTGTCTGGTGCAATGTGGTCTCAGTCATATTTCATAAACAGTTTTTCAACTGCAGAGAGCTGCAGAGTGGCATAATGGTTACAGCCATTGGAAATGGAATTGGTGGACTGAGTTTGAGTTTTGGCCGAGGCTGTTCACATTTTCTCTGCACTATGGCCTTGGGAAAGGCATGAATCCACTCTCCCCACTCCAGATATGTGTAAATAGCAAGGCAGTTGGGGCCCTTTAGCCCTGTAAGGTCAACTAAGACTAAGTTTACTATGACAGAACTACAGTTTGGCAGTCACCATAGGTGGTCCCAAGCCTGGGTAAACTCAACCCTGTAAAAAAAAAACTACCATATATTCTTGAATGTAAGACAAGGATTTTTACTAAAGAACTGGCCCCAAATCAGCAGTTTGGCTTATACTCAGGTCAGTCAAAAATGGCTAATACTTTTGCCTATATGAATACAGAGTCAATAGACACAATGCATATTAGCGAGCGATAATGCCTGTTGTTTTAATTCAATTTGTTACAATGGTTTTGTATAAAATGCTATGTAGGTAGTATACGGTGGGTATTTTAAAATCATTTTTTCAGGTAGATTTGTCATCACTGATGAGAATTTCACTTTCACGACCTGAAAACAACAATCAATATATTGAAGATGAAAGAAATTCATATTTCGCTGACAGCTGACTAAGTGCCATAAATGGTGTATTCATAAGAAGGAGATATCTCTCTCGACAACATTATAGCAAAATAATGGACTTAGCTTATATTCAAGTCTTCATTTTCTGAAATTGTATGCTCAATTCCAAACTCATCTTATACTCACGGTCGACTTATATTAAAAAATATACAGCAATGAAAAACTTGAGAAACTGAAATATATGGAAACGGTTTCATTAATTTGAAATTAAATTGAATATTTGAAAATAAAAAACCCATAAATCCAGACAGGTATCAGAAATAGTAGTATTCAAAGTATCCAACACAAATAAAAATTTCCAAACTCATCTTAGACTCATTCAAAAATATATGGTACTTGCTATAGAAACTGTAGCAGAGTATTCGTGGCCCTATGTTCAACTAGCAATCTACAGAGATAAACATTTTTAAACAGTAGGGTATTTAACCATATGCTTTAGAATATCCAGTGCTTTATGAGAACCAGCCAGCCATTCCAGGGTTCTAATTATTTTCATTTATTTGTTTTTCCCAATTTGTTTCATAATTTACGTTGCCTGCACCATTTTCTTTGTTTCCAATTCACAAATTATTCCATCAATATGTCCGTCTCAGAAAACACTCTTAATTCTTAATTTGGTGTTCTGGATTTGATCAAATATATTGGCTCTCCTCATCTTTCCTTGCCTTGTTCTACAAACTAATGGCTTTCTTCTCTTATTTTATCTTCTCATTCAATCATAAATTGCTTGTCTTTACGCATTTCAATAGAACAGTTAATTTGTTTGTAGTTAAAGGGATATTTACTGTCCCCTCATTCTGACATGACAGTTTTTCAGGCATTTAGCATGAGCCAAACGTGGATAACTTTGTGTTGCTGCTATTAGAAAACATCAACCAAAACTGTCAACATAGGTTTCTCGAGTTTTTAAGTTGGTCTGGCTACGTCACTCATACAGGCAGTACCAATGGAGCTAGAGGGTTGAAAATTTAAACATTTACTCCTTATTATGTCTAGAAAAAACGTTTTTTTGTTCTTTTCAAAATTCCCCCCCATATTAGGTTTTTAGTGGGGGGTTCAATTTGCAATCTAAGTTTATGCTAAATTGATCACTTAGTTTGTGTTTGGAAGCATCCTTGCTTCTTTTTTGAAAATTCAGACTTTTTTAGTGATCACTGCCCAACAAAAGGTGAGAGAAGTTACCTTTTTCTAATTTTTCAATTCATCACTGCCATGCTGCCAAATGACAGTTTCTATTGAGTGTTTTTGGTAATTTTTATGTAAAGAAAGAGACTGAATATAGTTATTGCTACAAATAGTCAAGTGTCCATTTATGGCTGACTAACTGGCTATGTATGTATCACACGTGCACGCCGTATAGGCCGCACCGATGGAGATAGAGGGCTGAAAATTTAAACATTTACTCCTTATTATGTCTAGAAAAAACAGTTTTTTGGTTCTTCTCACCCCCCCCCCCCCCAGGTTTTTAGTGGGGGGTTTATTTTGCAATGTAAGTTTACGCTAAATTGGTCCCTTAGTTTGAGTCTAGCAGCATTTTCTTCTTTTTTTTTTTAAATTCAGACTTTTTTAATGACCACTGCACAACAAAAGGCAAGAGAAGTAACTTAATCATTGATCACCCCTTTTTTCCAATTTATTAATTGATCACCCCCAACACGGCATGCTGCCAAAAGACGTTGGTCACGTGATGGTTTCTATTGAGTGACTAACCAGACCTGTTATCCTTACTCTTTCCCTTATTATTTCGTCGGCAGAGGTAAATGTATTCAATCATGTCCGCCTGTCTGTCCACACAATATCTCCAGAAGTTCTCGATGAATTTTAATGAGATTTTGTAGAACGGTTAGCCATGGGGTAAGGAAGAATTGGTTGAATTTTGGGGCAGATCCAGGTACTTCTTTTTGATTGAGAGATATTTTTCATTTTTTTCATTTATTTATGTTTTCATGCATTTTTGTCCACACAATATCTCCAAAAGATCTCAATGAATTTCAATAACATTTGGTGGAAGGGTGGGCTAAGGAATAATTGATTAAATCCTGGGGCGGATCCAGGTAATCCTTTTTGATTGAGAGATATCTTTCATATATTAAGAAGAGGTAAACAATAGTCTAGAATATAGAAAAATCGAAACACAGTTACCTCCCCTTCATCCTGATTTTCATTCAGATTTTAGTTAGTATATGGTGTTGGCAGAAGTATGCACTCTGAGTTATTTTCTTTTTTATTGAATGTTCACAATATTAGTACACTAGTGAGACCCGTGGAAAACCCTTGGTTATTTTAAAAACTATAAGATATAAAATATGCAGATGAAAATATTTATTATTTCAAAGAGAATAAAATTCAGTAATACCTCAAAAACAAATACAAAATAAAAAAAACAACAGATGTATGAATATATAGACGATTTATTCTATAGCTTTGAGAAGGGTCATTAATATTCAAATGGTACTTCGGACGGAGAAACAGGCCACCCCCTCAAGGTCAGACTTGATGAACACAAGAAGGCCATAATCAGGAGTGAGATAGATAAATCGGCTATGAACCACATCTGGAGAGAAAATGGCGACCATCTTCCTCTCTGGGAGGAAGTCCAGATTATTGACAGAGAACAATGTTGGAAGCAGAGAAAAATCAAAGAGGCAGCTCACATCAAAATGTCGACTAAATGCATTAGCCAGACAAGTGCGGATTTCAACCCGATGTGGCTTCCACTTCTCAACAAACCTAAACCCGACAAGACAAAGATACAGAAACACCCAGGCCATGTGTTATAAGGGTTATCCCCTTTAACCATAATGTCTGTTTAACCCATGACACTTGGATTTTACACCTGAAGAAGGCCAAAGAATGGATTGGCCAAAATGTTGTATTAGTCACACTAACCTGTAGTTAAATAGCAGAAGTTGAGGACAGAGAAACAAACCAAAAAGTCACATAAATATAAAGGTAGAGTTTCAACTTATAGGTAGATAGATTTTTCATCAGGAATAGATAGCAGAAGTAGAGGACAGAGAAACAAACCAAAAAAGTCACACTTTTTTATATAGATAGATTTTCAAACCTATAGTTAGATATTATAGCAGAAATTGACATCAGAAGTTGAAGACAGAGAAACAAACCAAAAAAGTCACACTTCTTTATATAGATAGATTTTTCCTTAGAAATCGACAGCAGTAGTTGAGCACAGGGAGAAAAAAACCCCCAAAAGTCACAGTTCTTTATATATAGAGATTCTCAAACCTATAGTTAGATTTTTCATCAGGAATAGATACCAGAAGTAGAGGACAGAGAATCAAATCAAGAAAGTCATACCGTTCTTTATATAGATAGATTTTCAAGAGGAATAGATAACAGAAGTTGAGGACAGAAAAACAAACCAAAAAAGTCACACTTCTTTATATAGATAGATCTTTCAGCAGGAATAGATAGCATAAGTTGAAGACAGAGATACAAACAAAAAAACCAACAATTCTTTATATAGAGTGATTTTTGATCAGGAATAGATAGCAGAAGTTTAGGACAGAGAAACAAACCAAAAAGTCACACTATTCTTTATATAGGTAGATTTTCAACCTATAGACAGATAGATCTTTCATCAAGAATAGATAGCAGAAGTAGAGGACAGAGAAACAAACCAAAAAGTCACACTTCTATAGATAGATTTTTCATTATAATCGATAGCAGAAGTTATGTATAGAGAAATAAACAGAAAAAAGTCTCACTTCTTTATATAGATTTTTCATCTGACTATTTTGAAAAGTGGAAGGGAAGCTGAGATAAGTGGTCATAAGGTGAGTACCTTGAAGGGGACTCCTGTGCCATTTGTTTAACCCATCACACTTGGATTTTACACCTGAAGAAGGTCAAAGAATGGATCGGTCGAAATGTTGTATTCACAACACAAATATCAAGAAGGAGTTTAATCATTTGAAGAACCATTTGAATATAGACAAAAAAGTTTTTAAATTTTAATTTTTTTTGTAATACATTTAATTAATTTTATCTTACATTTATTATGCATTTTTCCTTAGTTATAGTTAGCAGAAGTTATGGACAGAGAAACAAACCAAAAAAAGTCACACTATTCTTTATATAGATAGATTTTTATCAGGAATCGATAGCTGCAGTTGAGGACAGAGAAACAAACCAAAAAGTCACACTTCTTTATATAGGTAGAGTTTCAACCTATAGGTAGATAGATTTTTCATTATAATCAATAGCAGATGTATAGAGAAATAAACAGAAAAAGTCTCACTTCTTTATATAGATAGATTTTTCATCCGACTATTTTGAAAGGTGGAAGGGACGCTGAGATAAGTGTGTTAGGTTATAAGGTGAGCACTTCGAAGGGGACTCCTGTGCCATTGCCCTAGGAAGGCTATTATTTCATTAATATTAAACGGCTGGATACTTTCCAGACTGACCCTTACTAAAATTATACCCAGATCCCCAGGACCTTTTTATTTAGGTTTCCCGCTAATCAATCTTCCCTGTTTATAATTCCCACCATTTCCATCTCTTTCCGATTCTCATCTTTTATCGACAGCTTTTTATGTGGGTGACTCTTGTCCTGCGCACCAGCCACCCCCATGACATACCTCAAACATTTTGTATACAAAACCAAAATTGTAGAACACAAAAGGTTAGATGAAATTTATTATCTATACTTGCAAAAGCAGTGTCCCATTGACCAAAGCACAAAGAAGTACTCAACACGGCAACTAAATAACAAAGAGTCTGCATTAGTCCGTAAGCACTTTTGACCTCACTCTGGCTCAATTGTTGTTGCTGGCTGACTGTTGTCAGGGTTGCCAGGTTTGGCCAGAAGGGAGATGATCCGAGCTTCATCTCAGAGACTTACCGAACACAGGCATTGGAATGGCATCGGATTTGGAAATCTAGTGAATCAGCCTCCTGAGGTTGCCCTGGGTTTCAATACCAGCCTCTTGAGGTTGGCCTGGGTTTCAATACCAGCCTCCTGAGGTTGGCCTGGGTTTCAATACCAGCCTCTTGAGGTTGGCCTGGGTTTCAATACCAGCCTTTTGAGGTTGGCCTGGGTTTCAATACCAGCCTCTTCAGATTGGCCAGCATCAAGAGGCTGGTATTAAACCTCTGTCTCTAGATTTGCTAGATTTCCAAATTTGTCCTATTCCAATGCCTGTGTTGGGTAAGTCTATGAGATAAAGCTATCCTCTCTGGGCAGTGTCCTAACACCTTGTTTTCACTGTCTCCTTTTAATTACTACTTTGAAAGACGCAGTGGAAATATAGATCAAACATTATACAGAGAAAATCTCGGATTGAAATTCAGAGTGATAACTATGTGTCAGGCTGATAAATTATTAATGCACCCTTGTATACAACATATGTGCATGCGTGTGTATGTGTGCACATACATACAGATGCAAGTATTTCAAAATATCTGTGTATGTATCATTATTTATTGAATTTATATTTCAAAAGTGTATCTTCATTTTCACTTTGATCAAAGCTAACAACCAAATTATAAGAACATCATAACTTGAGGAGGTTGTTTCATTTCTCCCACTCCCTGGCTAGAATTTGCTATCTCATATGTATGCAATGGTTACTGTATCCCCTCCTATTTCAGCTAGGAATATTAAGAAAAAAACTCATTTCCTTGAATTCTTTGATTTATCACCCAGTTTTTAAGATCTCCTGAATTTCTGGCCAATGTGGGGCTGAACAATCTTTCTGGCCATTTCTAGCCATTTAAAAAACAAAGGTGGGGGTGTTTTATATGCCATTAAAATACTGTAGGTTAAATGAAAGTTTTAACATGTTTAATAAATCCTACCCATAATATCATGGTTACATAAACAGCCAGTAGTGTAATACATGAGTGATGTCTGATGTTTTATAGCTTGTAAGTTGTATGAAAATGTGTAGTATTCTTTTTTTTTTAAAAAGGAGTAAATTTTTAAAGTTTTTTGTTGAAAAAAAATGGGTCTTAAAGGTCATTTTCTGTAGTCGGGCAATGGTCAGGTCCTAAACTTGCTGGATTAGAGTGGTTCAACCAGTATTTACAAGACTGAATAAAACAGACAATTGTCAAATTCTATGCCTAGAATATTCAGACGCTTCTTCAACTTGACATGAACGGGTAGGAAAACAAAGTCGACTCCTGCCACCGACTTGGACAAGAGTTTGACAAAAACAAAAAACAAGCGGGCACAAACTAGTGACAACTTTAACATTAACTTACATTGCATATTGAACCCTCCTCTAAAAACTTATTTAGTTAGGGCTGGGCAAAGTCTGGATACTTAGATACATACAGATAAATCTCAGAACACAATTGTGAGTAGCAGTGATTAATGATTTAAAATCCATTTTATTTTCAGCTTGATTTATTCACCCCCAAATTGACTGGATTTTAATTGAAACTGCTGGGGAGCCATGGCAGAAAAATGGTA
>VCCN01004703.1:1514890-1526876 GCA_006491835.1 Architeuthis dux
GAGAGCAAAGAGGGAGGAAGGGGGAGGGAAGAGGGAAGAGAGAGCAAAGAGACTGAGCGATTGATGGTGGGTAGTGTTCGCATAAACATGTACATTGTGACAATTGTACCTTAATGAGGAGCGTGTTTTGGGCAGATCTGATGGCTGAGTGGCAGATGAGAAATAGAATGAGCGAGGATCAATAAAAAGCATAGGAAAGGGTCGGCAGAAATAGCAGGGAGAATTGCTGTGGGAGAAAATCAGGCAGTGGGGGAGGTTGGGGGGGGGGTCAAGTGGCAGAGACTCCAGGAATGGTGTGTGCATGTGTGAGCGTGTGTCTAGGAGGTTTGGGGTGGTGTTAGATTTGCAGAGATACATCAAATCATATAGCACCAGCACACTGAGAATTCCCAACCTATTTAAGCCAATAGTGGCAACTTCCTAGTCAGGTGATGTTCACAGGGTTTAAGAAAGGAGTGAAAAATCTATTATCAAGTCACTGGGTCAAGACTAAATGGAATGGTCAATACTGGTGAAATTGCAGAATACAAAAGTATTTTATAGAGACCTTGATACTTTGGTGAATTTTATTAAGAAACAGGAAGAGATCTTTTAAAATATGTAAGAAAAGCAAAATTCATATGTCTAAGTACTGTATATTTCAGCAGATAAGACGACACTTGAAACATAAAAAAATCACTCAGAAATAGAATCGTCTTAGGTCAGATACAACGACAGTGACTAAACATTGAGCTTAAATACCATGAAATTTAGACTGAAATTAGGGTCTTGTCTTGTCTGAAGGTCGCTTTATCTGCCAAACTTTACTCTTTTTTTCTTAATGATCTCAATATTTAAAGGAGACCTAAAGGTGCACAAAACTTTAGTTAAAGCATCATGAAAAAAGAAAATGAACAAAAAAGATACTGTATATTTCTGCATATAAGATGACACAGACCAGATACAAAAAAGTGACTAAATATTAAGCTAAAACCATGAAATTCAGACTGAAATTGGGGTCTCGTCTTATCTGTAGGTCGAATTATCTGCAAAAATATATGGTTACTAATAAATAGTTGTCACGCCCCTCCAAAAAAAAGAAGTAAAGTACAATTCTTTCTGTACTGTATGTATTAGTTTTGCAATATTTTCTGTGATATATATAAAAGTCTGTAGTGAGTTTGATACTCACTGGGTGACTTCTGCCATACTAAGCTCGGCTATAATAACCCTGGATATTAAAACCCATAAGAACCCACTGCGACACCAGTGTCACATACAATTTAATTGATCTGCACTGTTAAGTAAGTATTTTTGAGTTATTCCCCTTAGGCAGGCAAGTTCTTATCAACTTCTGCTAGGGGGCACTGTTTTACGTTGTGGTAAACAAGCAGCCACATTGGCATTGTGTTATTAGTAGATCAGAGAGCTTGGAAGGACTCACGTGTGTGAATTGCTGACCACGGTCATTCTATGAATAAAGGACCTGTAAGTACATCTTCTGTTTGCATATTTAATCTGTTAATATCTGTCATTAAACCAACCTGACATGCACAGTCTCTAATATAATATTATATTTTATCCTTAATGTAAGATTGGGTTAATGACAGAATAACAATGCAACAAAATATAATGTACTTAACAGAGATCCTTTATTCATCTAGTGATCGTAATCAACCTAACACGCGTGTGTACTACGAAGCGATTTCTCCAACTGATTAACAATCGCTGCCCTGTTCCAGAACGTGAAACGGTGCCCCCTAGCGGCAGTCTTCTGCCTAAGGGGAATAACACATGATACTTACTTAACAGCACTTCCCCTCTTTTCTTTTTTTACTTGGGTGTGCATATAATTTCTTTTTTTTTTAATAATAAAAATGTTTTGTGTTTGTCCCACTAAATATATAAAAAAATAAACATTTTTTTTTAACAGATTGTCTTTAATGCTTTCCTCAGAGAAAGTGATTTCTTCTTGATCCATGAATGAGTTGTCTGTCCATCTGTTGACAGCATCTTCAAAGATGACATTCAAGTTCATCTATTTATGTAGTAGTCAAACTTACATAAAGCGAACACTTGATTTTAACTCATGAAGTGTACTAAGAGACATCTACTGAACATCCTGGTGCAGTCACGTGACTGTGTGTCAATTTTTCTACCCATGATCCCACATAATGTTCCTTCAAGTAGAAATGGGTCTGGGTTCTTATGGGTTAAAATACCGCACAAAAGATTTGCGAGTAAAAATGATGAACATATTTGTGTTAGTGTGCTACTTCTGTTAAAGTTATTTACTTCAAAAGTTTGTTTTTTTATGTGTTGTGTATTTGTTGTATTTATTCTTGAAGTTAGTTACTGTCTTTGTTGTGAGTATATTTGGGTTGTGCTGTACTAGTGAGTTCCAGTTGTTTATCATTCTTTGTTTTTTCTAGTGTTTTTTCTTTTTTTCAGTGTTCTTTATAGATTTTGTTGTTGTTTCTTTTGTTCATTGTAAAGAACTTGTTTGCTGGGATGTTATCTATACCTTTTATTATTTTGAATGTTTCTATTGCATCTCCCCTTATTCTTATAGTGTAGTTAGTTTTAATTTTTGAAATCTGTCTTCGTATGGGAGATTTTAAAGTTTTTTTTATATTAAAATAATCCTTCTACACTCAATCTGCACACATAATTGGGGTAAATTGGCTATTTTATTATGTTGCTATACATGGAATATCGCTTTTTGTTTGTTCATAGAGCATAATGCTAAAAATGAAAGATTTACTAATGTAATTGCATTTTCTTTGCAGTTTCAATGTAAATAGAGATATAATTCGTTATTATTGGAGGTTTTTGATCCCTTAACAGAAATGGTGTCTACTCAAGAAGTTAGACTAATTTTCAAATATGATTTCAAATTAGGACATAATGCTGATCAAGCTGTTGATATACTTATAACAGCCCTATTCTGTCAGTAGTGCTTGCCTTAATTCCTGACCACAGACAATCCCTTTCTATAGTAGACATAATTTTAAACATAATAACCCTTTCTGTCAGTCAGTAACACTTGCATTAATTCCTGACCAGTGACAATCCCTCTTTCTCAAGTTCAATGCATTTCTATAGTAAAATCATTTTGAGATGCTTTCCTATAGTAAAATCATTAGTAATACATTTACATGATATATATAATAGCCCTAT
Organism: Architeuthis dux; assembly: GCA_006491835.1. Lineage (NCBI taxonomy): Eukaryota > Metazoa > Mollusca > Cephalopoda > Oegopsida > Architeuthidae > Architeuthis > Architeuthis dux. The sequence continues at coordinate 1,518,050 of VCCN01004703.1, forward strand.
TCTATCAGTAATGCTTGCCTTAATTCCTGACCACTGACAATCCCTTTCTTTTTGATTTTCAAAACATTTCTATCATAAAATTATTCACAGTGCATTTACATTATATTAGGTTATTACATATGAAAAGCTGCTTTTACATCATATACGATAATGCTTAAAGTAAAAGATTTACTAAAATAACTGCATTTTCTTTGCAAATTCAACATAAATAAAGATATAATTCATTATTATTGGAGGTTTTTGAGCCCTTAACAGCAATGGTGTCTACCCAAGAAGTTAGACTAATTTTCAAGTACGATTTCAAATTAAGACATAATGCTGCTCAAGCTGCTGATAATGTCAACAAGCATTTGGAATGAACACTACTACAGTGCGAATCTGTTCAGCATTGGTTCAATAGGTTTAGGCCTAGAAATATGGATACCAATAATAAACCTTGAGGGAGACCGAAACCTGTTCTTAATGATGAAGAATTAGCAAAAGCAGTAGCCATCAACCCATGAAGCACTTTCTCGAGACTTGAAGACTTGAACAGTGATCGTATCACATCATCTCAAGGCAATAGGAAAGGTCAACTGAGAGACGTGGGGTCAGGGACTTTTGGGCTTTTACTGATGATTGTATTCACTGTACAGTAGTAATGATCTACTGGACAAGATAACCAACCATTATGCCCGGGCTTCTCAAAGTAAGGATCAGGACCCCTCTGGTAGTCGGCTGTAGAAATATTTGTAAATCCTTTTTTTAAGATAAATTATGCAACTAACGATTTAAAAAAAAAATCTTTATATAAAAATGTCCTCCTTCTGGTGTTTATTGTAAAATTGCTCAATGCCTTGGTTCAGTGTATTGTATCATATGTCTATGTTCCGTTAGAATTACAGTTCAAAATGTTAGCAAAATGTGTCATTGTTTTAGGTATTTTAGGAATTATTGTAGTAGGCCGGGGGCCAGCAGGGTCTACCGTTCACCCCCGCCCCCTGATTCTATATTTAGAGTACCAAAATGTTCCTTAGGATGTCCTCTTTCAGAAAAAAGATGTTCCCAAGAAAAAAGTTGGGAAGAACTTCCCTTTCTAACGATATATATATATGTATATACCACAATCAAATATTAATTCTACGATCCATAGACTTTGGACTGTGTACTTGAAGTTTTCTTCGTAAAATGCTGAGTACTTAGCTTCACGTTTTGGACTGTGACTTTTTAATCCCAACAGATACAAATTCTATATGTATATATCTCCTTCATTAACTATATCCACAATTTTGTCTATAAAGTATACAGACACTTCCTTGTAAAATACTTAAATACCTATAAATTAATGAATTCCTCATGTCTTAAACCCATGATATAGCCTTTTAAAGTATTCAGATATGTCAACTGGGAGATGAGATATGAAATTCTGTTTTGTTGGTGTATGCTGGCGACCATTTTGTTTTATGCAAATGAGGTAGTTCTTCCCAACTTTTTTCTTGGGAACATCTTTTTTCTGAAAGAGGACATTGTAATGAAATAGACCCAGATCAGGTTACGGGTGGCCAGTTGGGATAGGAACTTGGTCAGATTTGGAATCTGTGTCAAGCTGCCTACGTGACCAACTGGGGTATCATGTTATCAAAAAACCGTTGGGAATTTGAAAAGTGGGAGGAGTTATGACTATTAGATATATAAAGGCTAGATAAAGGCTAGATCAAGACCGTACAGAGAGACACCATCATCATCATCGCAGTCCGTGGCCCGCGGAGGTGATCCGGACATAGAGACATCATCATCATCATCATCATCATCGCAGTCTGCAAATCGCGGAGGAAATGATCGTCTCTGTCTCTTTCCCTCATGGCGACCTTCTCTGAAACTATCTCTCTCTCTACATCTCTTTCCCTCATGGCGACCAGAGAAGTACAGAAGTTTCGATCGCCCGTTATGCTACAAGGAACATTTTGGTACACTAAATATAGAATCATGGGGAGGGGGGTGCATGGTAGACCCTGCTGGACCCTGGCCTATAGGTCCTTGTATTCAAATCTGTAAGTTTACGGTATGCACTCACTTTAGAGCAGGCCGAATAAAGATTAATTATTGGGGGATCGCAGAAATATTTGAAAATCTTTCTTAAAGAATAACTCTCTACAAAAATGTTGTTAAGTAAGTATTTTAAGTTATTCCCCTTAGGCAGGAGAGTTCTTATCAACTTCTGGTAGGGAGCACTGTTTTACGTTCTGGTGAACGAGCATTGTCATTGTGATTAGTAGATCGGAGAGCTTGAGAAGTCATGTGTGTGAATCGTTGACCGTGGTCATTGTATGAATAAAGGATCTGTGAGTACATCTTCTGTTTGCATTTTTTAATCTGTTAATATCTGTCATTAAACCAAACTTACAATGGTGATCCATTTAAAAATTGGAAAAAAGGTGTGATCAATGAATAAGTTACTTCTTTTGCCTTTTGTTGGGCAGTGATCACTAAAAAAAGGTCCAAATTTTCCAAAAACAAATGTGAATGCTGCTGGACACAAACTAAAGACCGATTTAGCCTAAACTTACATTGTAAATTAGACCCCCCCATGAAAACTTATTTGGGGGGAGGAATTAAAAAAAACAAAAAAACCCAGTTTTTTTTCTGGACATAATAAGGAGTAAATGTTTAAATTTTCAGCCCTTTAGCTCCAGTGGTGTGAACTTTACACATGATAGATAGCCAGACCAACTTAATAACTGAAGAAACCTATATTGATGTTGACAGTTTTGGTTGACGGTTTCTAATTAATTGTACTCCTGCCAGCTTCAATTTATATCACCTTAATATTTGGAGGAAATGAATGAAAATGAGGAAAGGAGGAAACATTCTTGAAAAAGAAATGAGAAAAAAAGAAACGAGAAAAAAAGAAACGAGAAAAAAAGAAACGAGAAAAAAAGAAACGAGAAAAAAAGAAACGAGAAAAAAAGAAACGAGAAAAAAAGAAACGAGAAAAAAAGAAACAAAATTAATAAATCAAAGACAAACGTAAGGGCAGGTCAGGTTGACTTACCAGACCTGCCATTACGTTTGTCAAAAGCATGTCTTTTGGTAACATGCCGTGTTGGGGGTTATCAATTAGAAAATGTTAAAAAGGGGTGATCAATAAATAACTTTTTTCGCATTGGGCACTAATCATTAAAAAAGTCTGAATTTTCAAAAAAATAGCAAATACTAACTAAGGGATCAATTTAGCATAAACTTACATTGTAAATTGAACCCCCCACTAAAAACCTATTTAGGAGGGGAATTTAAAAAAAAACTAATAAGGAGTAAATGTATAAATTTTCAGCCCTCTAGCTCCATTGGTGCGGCCTGTACGCATGATACATACATACATAGCCAGCCATCTGGACCGACTTGAAAACTGAAGAAACCTATGTTGACAGTTTTAAGCTGTATATACACTATAAATACTGAAGCAGAATATACTTGATAAGTTTAGCTTAGTATGATACAAGGCCACTGTAATGGGGCACCCAGTGAGGATGGGACTCATTAAAGTAGTAATGGTCAGCATCACAAGCTTGTTAATCATTACTATACTGATTGTGAAACTAGGGATTTCAGGAAATAACTGAAATGTTCAGGGATTTCAGGAAATAACTGAAATGTTCAGGGATTTCAGGAAATAACTGAAATGTTCAGGGATTTCACAAAATCACTGGTTTAAGAATCTTACTGTAACATATCAATTTTGGTAGACGCTTTCTAAAAAGTGATTAAGAGAAAAACCATGACAGAAAAAGTATGTATGAACCGAATTTTGGCTGGCCCCTAGGTTGCCCACCCCCTTCATAATTTAATGTAGGGGCGTAGCTGATATATGATTTTTATTTTGTTGAAATCGAAAAAAATGATTTTGTTTTTGTTTTGAGAATAACCTCCCTTGTCATCTGACAGCTTGGGGTTGTGAAAGTGAATTAGCACCCAACTATTTCAAAATTGTTTAACTTAGTGGTATTTTTTTCAATTTAGTAAGTATTATACTTATATTTTTAAAAAAATCATTCATATAAGTTGTGTATATCAATGTGGTAAAGTATAAAAATGGAGAATTTTCGTCACATGCATTTCGAGTTTTGCCGCCCACCCTTATCTCAGCCGCCAAGTGCCCCCCCCCCACTTTCTAAGAACTAGGAGAGCTCTCTTCTTTTCATTCTCGATTGGAGCTTTTACATAAAGAAGACAAACATTTTTTAAAAAAAGGAAATAAAAAATTTTTTTAAATCCGATCAGAAATGCTTAAAAGACATAAAAACAAGAAAGAGAGACAGAGATGTTGTTAAAGATCATTAGTTAAAATCTAAAATTTCTAGTTTGGTCTGGCTGACTGGCTATGCATGTATGTATGACGTGTACAGGCCGCACCAATGGAACTAGAGGGATGAACATTTAAACATTTACTCCTTATTATGTCTGGATTTTTTTGTTTTTTTAAAATTCCCTCCCTGAATAGGTTTTTAGTGGGGGGGGTTCAATTTGCAATGTAAGTTTATGCTAAGTTGATCCGTTAGTATTTGCTATTTAGTTTGTGTCCGGCAGCATTCATGCTTGTTTTTTTTAAATTCTGACTTTTTTAGTGATCACTGCCCAACAAAATGCAAGAAAAGGAATTTATTTATTGATCACCACCTTTCTCCAATTTCTTAATTGATCACCCCTAACACGACATGCTGCCAAAAGACATTGGTTACATGACAGTTTCTATTGAGTGACTAACCAGACCTGTTTACTTAAATATCGCTTTACTCCCCTATTTTTTGGTGAGGATTATTCTTGTTTTTGTTACATAGGAAAGTAAAGTCAACTCTGACTGCTTAACGCTTTACCAGCCCTGTCGGCTGGGGCCTAGAATACGCTGGCTGCATACACTGCAGAGGGGTAAGCCCCCCTCCCCCCACCCCCCCAACAGGGGCCACCTGTTTTTTCACCAAAGTCGCAAGACTCTATTTAAAATAAACAACCTTTGAACCTATACTAAAAAATATAAAAAACTAATTTGTCCGCAACAGTCTGTCTGCAATAATTTGTCCGCAACAGTCTGTCCGCAATAGTCTATCTGCAATAATTTGTCCGCAATAGTCTGTCTACTATAATTTAACGAAGGTCTTATTGATTGAAAACACAAAAAATTTCTTTGGAAATAAAATGTTTAAATACAGTGTTTTTCAGCTTTTTCTACTTCCACCCGAATCTTAAACCAAATGAAGTTATCCGACGAAAAGGAATCATCTTTAATGGACATATGAAACCTGGCAGCACTTGTCAACCTTGCAAAGATACTTTGAAAAGCTTTGTCTAATGTAATTAATTCAATTAATTTAAATTTATAATAACCTGTGAAAACCAACTGACTCTCATTCCGAAAGGCTGAGTTGAGTGATCAAAAGTCAAAGAATTTAATCAGAATTCATCAAGGAAAACAAATTTCGGCTGAAAAAAGAAAATTATATCGATATTAAAGAGTACAATGTAATTCCCAAAACAAATTAAACCAATGGAACGCATATGCAAATCCTTCTGTATATATGTTAGAATAAGATTGAGAAACTAGTGATTTTGTGAAATCCCTAGTGATTTGGTGAAATTCTACAACATTTCAGTAATTTCATGAAATCCAAGTTCAAAACTAAAAAGGAACAATCTAGCATAAACTGACATTGCAAATTGAACCCCTACTAAAAAACGATTTAGCGGGAGAATTTTAGAAAAACAAAAAACAAAATTATTTTTAGACATAACAAGGATAAATGTTTAAATTTTCATTCCTCTAGCGCCATTGGTGTGGCATGTATATGTGATACATACATACATAGATAGCCATCCAGACCAACTTGAAAACTGAAAAAAGGTTTTGGTGACAATTTTGGCTGCCGGTTTCTAACTTGAAACAAAATCGAACATTGAAAAGTTAGAGACAAAAATTAGAAATAAGTAAAGCAACGAATATCCGATACATTAAAAAAAAGATATGTGCAAAGTAGGATGACATAACCGTCAAAAATGCATCATATCATAAGGACTGATCACTGCAGTCAAAAATAAAAATGGTTTACAATGCTTGATTTAATAAAAAAATAATCATTTTTTACTAAAACTCAAATAGTCATTGCAGTAGCTTCTTTAGTGATGATCGGTCAAATCAGTCCTTATGATATAATGCATTTTTGATGCAATCAATCCAACATAACCATCAAAAATACATTGTATCATAAGGACTGATTTCGCCGATCACTGCAGTCAAAAATTAATAAAAACGGTTTACAATACTCGATTTAATAAAAAATAAAATAATCATATTTTACTAAAACTCAAACAGTCATTGAAGAAGCTTTAGCGGTGATCGGTCAAATCAGTCCTTATGATACAATGCATTTTCGATGGTTAAGTCATCCTACTTTTTGTAAGATAGTACTACAGGGTGCACTGTGATTCATCTAAAATATTCTGGTCCAGGTAATTGTTCTTGAACATTCACAACTGTTATTGACGTCATTCAATTGCACTCACTGTCAACTGCTTATTAATGGGCTTGAACTCACTGTAACTGCGTTTATTCTCAGGTGACTTATTAAAGAAATCATACAAAAGAGTGAACTGAAACAAATTACTGTAGATGTGTTGTTGGACATTTTGAAATGAATGGAAATCCTATTCTAAAAAACAGCCCAATAAAACAGTGAACCAGAAAAAAATGTCCTTTGTTCTCCACGGACAAATAATTCTTGTTTTATTCAAACGCTTCATCCAGAAAATTTCAAACATTTTCTCTGAGATAAAGTGAGCATGCTTAATTCAATTATCTATTTAACCCAAATAAACAATTTTCTTTTTTTTTTTTAGTTTGCCCTATTTTGTAAATGTAGGGCCAAGAGGGTATATCGTGCCAGGGCTGAGGGGGTCAAAGGAGGGCGTAGGAAGCAGTGGTGTAGCAAGGGTTCTCAGTGCCCAGGGGCAAAAATAATTTTGCCCCCCACCTAAAATGTTTTGATTATTTATTTTGTGACTTATTACCCACTTAATGACAATAACATGAAGAATTAAAATATAAAATAAAGTCACACTATAACAATTAATTAGTATAAATTGAATTAAAATATTTTTTTCCTACCCAGAAAATCAAAGTTGTGACTTTTCTTCCGATTATGTTTTTTTGATGTAGCTCATTGTGACTTTTGTTCCAGGATCCTTTTTTAAATATATTGTAGACTTTGTGCCCCTTCACACTTGTGCCCAGGGACCATTGCCCCCCCCCGTTAGCGTTACTGCAACATTTTCGCCCCAAAAACTGACTGTTTGGACTACCTAGTCTAAGTGGATAACCCTTCCAAACATACACATAAAAGAAGGAAGAACTGTTTTTATTATTTGATTGATTGATTGTTTTGTTTAACAGCACATCAACCCTTGGTGGGTCATTTAGTGCCGGATTCAGTAGGGAGAGGGGGATCCCATGTCCGCGTGACTAGAGACTTGAGGGGGGAGAATCCCAAATGCCTGTCACTGAGACAAATGCCACGAGGACCGGGATAAGGGGGGGGATCCCAAAAGCTTCTCAGGACGAATCCTGAGCATGCTAATGGTGATCGCCCCCAGACCAGCTGGCCAAGATATCCTGTGCAACTTCTCCCAGGACGATACCCGAGCATGCCACAAGGAACCCCCGAAGGGCCGTGGTTCACTGAACTTTGAGGCCATGGCGGTTTCGAAGAACAGATACTACACTTTGATCTTAGCCAAAAGGCTGCGAAGTGTCCTTTTATTATTTGAACAATCTTTGAAAAAGTAAGAAATTCAGAAAAACCTCATCAGAATAACTTAACATTCAAATTGGATAGCAGATAATGTTTCGTCACAAGAGAATATATATGTTACAGTAAGATTGTGAAACCGGTGATTTTCTAAAATCCTTGAACATTTCAGTAATTTCATAAAATCCCAGTGTAGTAATGGTTAACAAGCATGTGATGCTGACCATTAATCCTGTAATGAGTTCAATCCTCACTGAGTGCCCTACTACTGTGGCCTTGTGTCAAACTAAACTGTATATGCACTGTAAATACTGAAGCAGAATATACTTGATATTTACTAAGTTTAACTTGACAACATAGGTTTCTTCAGTTTTTAAGTGATTCTGGCTGGCTGAAAATCTAAATATTCACTCCTTATTATGTCATTTTTTTTTTTTTTTTTTTTTTTAAATTCCCCCAATTAGTTTTTGGGGGGAGGTTCAATTTACAATGTAATTTTTTGCTAAATTGGTCATGCTTGTTTTTTGAAAATTCTTTTAATGACGCAACAAAAGACAGGAGAAGTAACTTATTCATTGATCACCCCTTTTGTTCCAATTTTGTTAATTGATCACCCCCATCAAAACATGCTGCCAAAAGACGGTCACGTGATGGTTTCTATTGAGTTTGCTTTATTATTATTATCATTATGATTATCTCCTTCCTTTCCATCATGCAAAAATAAATTGCTTTTATTGCAATTGCTTTTTTTCCTGTGTGCAAGAGCATCACCCGCCCCACCAAAAAAGAGAGAGATTTCTATCAGTTCAAAACATTTCAGGAAGAAATAATAAAAGCAGATCAAAAACTGACCACAAAAGAATTGATGACAAAATGGCTGTGAAGTGATCATCCAGATCCATTATGAAAGGCTGATTAAAAATGAATGAACATCTCTATTGGATCTCTAATGGATCTGGCGAATAGGTCAATTGGCCGTAGATAATGAAGTTGAAAAAGTCACAGTTGGCTTTGTTAATTTCTAACTTTGATCTAAAAAAGGACAATGTACTATA
>VCCN01004703.1:1543154-1555673 GCA_006491835.1 Architeuthis dux
CCCCCTCCCCCTCCTGAATCCGGCACTAAATGACCCAGCAAGGATCGATGTGCCATAAACAAAACAATCAATATATTGTCTTATTTACTGCTTCTCATTACTGTACTCTATTGTCTTATTACAGTACTGTACACCATTGTCTTATTTACTGCATATTATTACTGTACTCTATTGTCTTATATACATTTTGAATAGAAATGTTTGCCATTGCCTTTTTTATATATTGTTTCAGTTCTTTTATTCTGTTCTATTACTTATAAGTAGATCATGTACACTACAGGATGTTCACGTCCTGTGGTCTAACCACAGTTCAGCCTTACTCTCAGGACAGACCCCCTAAGCTAGCTCGGGCATCTGTCAGGAGAAAGACACTCCTGTCAAACCTACGCTCTGCCCCTATCCGTGCCACTCCGGTGGCCCATAGGATGCAAATCCTTGGTTTACAGGGTAAAGTTGGGCAAGTCGCACTTCACCTTAAAACTATACTGCTCAGACGGGAGGTTTACTCCGCACATTGGTCCTGCCATCTATGGTCCAATTGCTGTGGAGGGCCATCCCCCAAATCTTTGTTCGCGAAGCCAAGCCATTCATTCTTAATACTTAATGATCAGTTTGAGAAGGGGGCTTATATTTCCCATCTGGCCTAGACCGATCGGATATCCGGCACTGGATTTACATATGTGAATCTGGCGCCGGATATCAACATATCAACATTTTAACGGTGTTTTTATTATTCTACTAACAACTAACAACATTTTGATTTCGGGACGTTTCCGGGACAGTAGTGAAAAAAATTAGTCTGAAGCCCTGTACTGGACACTACCTGGACAAAACAGATTGTAAATCCAAGAACTCTGAAGAAGGCATTGACGAATGAATACGTTACTTCTCTCACCTTTTTTTTTTAATTTCCAAAAAACAAGTGGGCACAAACTGGGGATCAATTTAGCATAAACTTACATTGTAAATTGAACACCCCCACTAAAAATCTAATTGGGGGGATTTAAAAAAACAAAAACTTTTTTCTAAACTTAATGAGGAGTATATGTTGAAATATTCAGCCCTCTAGCTCCATTGGTGAGGCCTGTACGCGTCATACATATATACATAGCCAGCCGGACTGATTTAAAAACTGAAGAAACCTATATTGACAGTTTTGGTGACAGTTTCTAATAGGTTGACTATTGTAAGTGTTTATAGTATGGCATGCTAAAAGGATTATAGCAGATGAGAACAGAATGGCTAAAGGATGAGGGTGTTTGTGCACTGCGTATGTGGGGAGGGTGGGAGCGAAAACAGCTTTGCCCGACCTTACAAAATTCTTCTCATGTTTGTCCATCTGTTTGTTTGTCCATACAATATCTCCAAAAGTTCTCAATGAATTTTGTGGAAGGGTGGACCATAAGGCGAAGAAGAATTGATTAAATTTGGGGGCAACTCCAAGGGGTGATCAATTAAAAACTAACCCCCAATACGGCATGCTGTCAAAAGATGTTGGTAACATGATGGTTTCTATTGAGTGGTTTCTATTGTGTTGAGTGAAAAAAAAAGGCGAGAGAAGTAACTTATCCATTCATCACCCCTATTTTTAATTGATCACCCCAACACAGCATGCTGCCAAAAGATGTTGGTAACATGACGCTTTCTATTGAGTGACTAAGCAGAACCGTTTTATTAATATACTTATAACTTTTGGAGATATTGACTTATACTTACTACATAGCATCCAGGTCAGTCAAAAATGGCCAATACTTTTGCTTATATAAATATATATGTATAGACAATGCATATTAGTGAGTGATAATGCCCATTGTTTTAACTAAATTCATTACAATGATTTTGTATAAAATATTATGTAGGTAGTATATACGGTGAGTATTATGTAATAATCACATAATTGAAATGGTTCTTCGGATGATTGAACTCCTTCTTATTTGTGTTGTAACCACAACGTTTTGGCTGATCCATTCTTCGGCCTTCTTCTGGTGTAAAATCCGAGTGTGATGGGTTAAACATAAGTTATGTTTAAAGTGGGTAACCCTTATAGCACATGGCCGGGGTGTTTCTGTGTTTTTGTCTTGTCGGGCCATATACTATAAGGGTTATCCCCTTTAAACATAACTTCTGCTTAACCCATCACACTCGGATTTTATATCTGAAGAAGGCCGAAGAATGGATCAGCCAATACATCATGTTTACAACACACATAACAAGAAGGAAAGGAGTTCAATCGTCCGAAAAACCATTTGAATATTAATGACCCTTCTCAAAACTATAGAAAAGAATATAGTATTATTTATCTATTTCTGTTTTACAGCGAGAAAAATAAATATATAGAATATATATAGAGGTACTATACAATGCTGATTGATACTAAACACCAATAATTTGAAATACAATGCATTAATCAAATGAGCATGTTGTTGGTTATGAGAATTTCCTTTGCCAGTTGTTTCTCTTAGTTTCACTACAACAAAGTATTTAGCTGTCAGATATTACTAAAAACTTTCTCATTTTTACAGTTTTTATTCTGTTTAATTCATTTTCCCATTTGTATTTTAAAAGTCCTACTGTCTCAAACACATGACAGGCTCCCCCTGGGTGACTGCCCATGCTGCCAGTGCCTTTGGCCAGCCCTGCATTGTAATATTATTCAAATTCCTTAGAGAAAACATTGTCATTTTAAAATTTTGACTAGTTTTTCTATTTTTCTTACTTGTTTACACTTAGTAGTTGCAATAGACGCATTTGTCTAAAGTTGTCAGATGAAGCATTGTTATTATTGTTACTAGTTTTTCTTTCATCTTATTTCTATTGCTTATTTACATCTAGTAATAAGTAGTCGGAATCTTTTGGATGAAGCACTGGGATTATTATTAATTAATGACTAGAATTGCTTTAATCTTATTTCTGTTGCTTTTTATTATACCAGTAGTATTAGATATAATAGTCTTTGAATTTCTTAGATGAAGCTGTAGTAGAAATGTGGAGGGGAAAACCACTGACACAGTTTTAATGCAATGAGTCCAATGGCACGTCAATGCTGCAACACTGAAATGATTCCTTCAAGGGGTACTTTCGAGCTTAACACCAGTAAGCTATCACAAACTCTGAGCCGCTAAATCCACAGTATAATTCCCAAATGCGATTCCGACGTGGCTTCAGGTGGCGAGTCAAAAGCAAACTGCCGAGCCCTCACGGCCGGGGCCTGTTATAGCCAGCAACACGCTACATCCGGGTTGCTGGCGCTCAACATACGGGTCACCCAAGTTCCACTTCATCTATATATGTTGGCGACCTGTTTCATTCGGCTTGTGCTTTGTCGTACCTCAAGCAGGTCATTTCCTCGGGCAATTCCATTTCCACTTTGTCGCCACAGAAGCATTGTCATTTTTATTTATTTTTTATTTTTGACTAGTTTTTATTGCATCTTCTTTTTTGCTTTTTATTACATTAGTAGTATTAGATGTAATAGTGTTCAAATTTCTGGGCTGAAGCATTGTTAATTATTAATAATATTTTGACTGGTATTCCTTTAATCTTATTACTGTTGCTATTGATCGCAACTCTCAAACCATCATTCTATGATCGTTAGTAAGCAGCCTGGATTGGAATAAGCTTCTGGTGAGATACCTTTTCCTCAGGAACTTGCCTGTTTGGAGCAACTGCCATACCAATTAGGCCACAAAGACCAAAGGTTACAGAAGCTCATATCTAACCATATAGCTTTCATTCTTTACATACACTAGCAGCATTAGAAGTAATATTATAAAATGTTCTTAGATGAAGCATTGTCAATCATTATAAAATCTTTGACAGGTATTTCTTTCAGGAAGGCTCCCCTGAAGAAAAGGGATGCAAGTTCAAATCTTGCCAGAGGCTTATTCTTTATTTCTGATTCTCGCTACTTACAAATGTTCATAGAATGTCAGAAATAAGATACTGTATATTTTTTTAATATAAGTCGATTGTGAGTATAAGATGAGTTCAGAATTGAGCATGCAATTTCAGAAAATTGACTGACTCGAATATAAGCCTAAGTCCATTATTTTGCCATAACGTCCTCATGAGAGATATCCCCTTCTTATGAATACACTGTTTATGGCACTTAGTCAGCTGTCACCAAAACATTAATTTCTTTATTGTTTTCAGGTTGTAAAAGTGAAATTCTCATCAGTGATATTGCATAATACACACCATATATTACCTACATTTCATACAAAACCACTGTAATGAATAGAGTTAAAACAACAGGCATTATCGCTCCCTAATATGTATTGTGTCTATTGACGCTGTATTCATATAGGCAAAAGTATTGGCCATTTTTTAATGACCTGAGTATAAGTCAAACTGATGAGGACATTTGTTTAGTAAAAAAAACCTTGTTTTATATTCAAGAACATACAGTATATATAACAATATCCCCAAAAGTTCCAATTACATTTTTGTGAAAGGGTGGGCCATGATCTAAGGAAGAACTGATTAACCTTTTTGTGCAGATCCAGAAATCTTTTTTCTGTTGAAAGATATTCATCACATATTTAGGCAATAGTCTAAAATGTGGAAAATCAAAACTTACAGTTATCTCCCCTGTGTCGTAGCTATACACAAACTGATTTTCATCCAATATTTACTTAGTGTATGGCATTGGCAGAGGTGAGCGTTCTCTGGGTGCTTTCTAGTTCAGTAAGTAAATCTTAGTGTAAAGTGTATTTTTTGCTGAGTTCTTCATCAGTATGGAACTAACAAGTTCTGGTTTTCCACTTTGCCGAAGACCACCAGCAAAGGAGTCTGACTAACTTCTGAAGCATTCCATAACATGCCCCAGTTGGTACTCTATCAAGTGTACTAAAAGCATTCCTCTCTCTCTCACCCTCATTACTTCTTTTCTTAAGCTGATAGATGTTTAGCGTTAATAGTTTAAGCAGATTCAAAATTTATTACCGACCGTAGTTATTGTGGGTCCACTTTTATGCTATCAACCTTGCATATCACTTAACAATTCACTTTGCTGTTTCTAAGAGCTATCAGGCTATTGATCTCGTTACCTCTACCCCGGGGCCTATGAGAGGTGGGTGCAGCCAGTGCATCACACTAGGGCCAGGAGGGGGGCCCAAGGGCGGGGTTTTTTTGAGAAATGAGTATCAAAACTTATTATGATGTTCTCTATAGTTTTGAGAAGGGTCATTAATATTGATATGGTTCTTCGGACGATTGAATTCCTTCTTGTTATTTATGTTGTAAACACAACATTTCAGCCGATCCATTCTTCGGCCTTCTTCAGGTATAAAATCCGAGTGTGATGGGTTAAGCAGAAGTTATGTTTAAAGGGGATAACCCTTATAGCACATGGCCCGACAAGACAAAAACACAGAAACACCCAGGCCATGTGCTATAAGGGTTATCCCCTTTAAACATAACTTCTGTTTAACCCATCACACTCAGACTTTACACCAGAAGAAGGCCGAAGAATGGATCGGCCAAAACATTGTGTTTACAACACAAATAACAAGAAGGAGTTCAGTCGTCCGAAGAACCATTTGAATACTATACTCTAAAGAGCACCAAAGTTCAGCTTGCCCAAGGAGCCAGGAACCCTAGGGATGGCCCTGTTACAACCTTAATGTTACTCAAAATCAAATCATTTCATAACTCAAATGTTCTGATGCATGTGCATCTATTTAAGAATCTAATGTCAAAACACAGCAAAAGTCTTAATAGCCAGCTGTGAGGATATGTTACGTCAGCTCCAAGGGGAGATAACAATTTAAGTGAGTTTTGACATCTTACTCACTTTTGATTTCGGACCAGGTTCGGGTTTCTTCCACTTGAAGTAGACATCTGATCGCCAATTTCAATGGTTCTGGTGTCCCCTCCCCTGTGCGATTTGAACTTTCCAGCTTGTAAAATGAATCAGCATTCTCATTGCATTTCCTTGTGCAATCAAACCAGCTTTCTGCAGTGCATTTCTCTTCCTGGCTGACATGGGGAGACGAAGAAGAAATGATCCGTCATTTTTCAATCCAACTCATCATCTGTCACCCCCCATATCTTTAAGAATAGCTTAAAAGGCCAAAAAGATAAAAGAAAGAATTCACTGCTGCAAAGTGCCATTAGGATTTAACTTTTACATTCATATTAATATATATATTTATGAAATTCATGCATCTGTATTATATGTGTGTGCATATATTTACATTTATATATAATTTTATATTTAAAAAGCGCCATTAGTAATAATATATTTTATATAACTTTATACATGGTCTGGCTATATATGTATCATGCGTACATGCCACACCAGTGGAGTTAGACGGCTGAAAATTTAACCTTAAACTTAAACATTTACTCCTTCTAGATATCTAAAAAAAAACTGTTTTTTAACCCCCCCCCCTCCAAATAGGATTTTACTGGGGGCTTCAATTTGCAATGTAAGTTTTTACTAAATTGGTCCTTTAGTTTGAGTCCTGCAGAATTCAAGCTTGTTTTTGAAAATTCAGACTTTTTTTTAATGATCACTGCCCAACAAAAGACGAGAGAAGTAACTTATTTATTGATCACCCCTTTTTCCAATCTTTTAATTCATCACCCCCAATGCTGCCAAAAGACATTGGTCACATGACGGTTTCTATTGAATGACTAACCAGACCTGTTTATATATATCTTTATATACAAAACATGTATGAAACCCATTTATATATCTATATACAAAGCTTACATTTCCTTTGTAACTGCCAACAACTGTTTTTCTAAGCCATGACTTCATTCTTTGTAATGCGAATTCATTTACGTATACAAGTGTGGTTCTCTGTATGTATTCCGGACATTTTTATATCCCTATTCAAATTTTGAACAGTATGGGGCAACTGACATTTCTATTCAGCCAAACATGGTCCTCCTGAGCTCCTAAGAGAAAGTGAGATTTGATCTATGCTTGCTGAGCCATTTAGTTGACTCAGCCATTTCAACATGAACAAGCGAACAGGCATTGGGCAGGTGGTTTCGACTTTTCCCTTGAAGATGTCCGCTTGGCCATTAACTGTTTATACTTGGTATTTGTTTAGCAGGTTTTGTTTTAGTCCTTAAACTCGTTACGTTATGGGCTTTGATGATACCTAATATACGCGTTGTACTGGTGTGTAGAGTTGAAACTAGTCGGATGTCGCTCGGAGTTCATTCTCCGTTCGTGCGCCGTGGCTTTGCTGAAAGGAACTGACATGAAAGTCGACTGGTTCATTGAGAAAAAAACAAAGTCCGATTAAAAATATTATGTTCATTTTATTTGACTTTACTCGTAACGACGCTCCGGAAATCTGCACTATAAGAAAATTGATTACTACAAAATCTACGTTGTCATCCAGAATATTGTTGAATTTTGAGTTGTCAAATAATGTTAACAGACAAAGTTAGCTGCTACTGTGTTTCTCGTTTAAACTCTGTAAGTTGCATGTATCTCATATGTTTACACTTCACGTCAAAAAGCTGTGCAGCTCTAGAAACAGTGACCATGCCCCCTGTGGAGAGGGGCGGCGGGGCTGCGGACACAAGTCCTAGCCTTGGACAGCTAGTCCTGGTCTCTCCCCCTCTCCTTGGGTTTTCACCCCTATTTATTGGTATGCCCATTTTTAACATGTGATCTTTTCATGACATTAAAACATTCCATTATACTTTTGTTTGCGTCAGTAAATTCTTTAACCGGATCAGCCGACATTCTTTTTGTTAGTCTAAACTTTTGTACAAGCATTTCATAATCGGGATTCAGTCTGTCAATTTTTTTGTTATTCTAAATTTTAACAAAACAAAACCTTCATTTTAATAACATTCCTTACTTTTCCATTTGAACCAAATAAAACAATTCATTTTGTTTACCATTTGTCAATATAGTCCTCATCCTAATTCCTGGCTTAACAAACACATTTTATATACACTGCATGATTTTGAATATACGCATTTAAACATATTCTATCTATCTATAGGAGTCATAGTGCTACTGTCAACATAGGTTTCTCCAGTTTTTAAGTTGGTCTGGCTGGCTATGTATATATTAAGCGTACAGACCACACCAATGGAACTACAGGTGGGAATATTTAAACATTTACACCTTATGTCTACAAAACATTTTTCTTTTTTTTTTTAAATCCCTCCCCCTATGTTTTTAGTTGTGGGTTCGATTTGCAAAGTAAGTTTATGCTAAATTGGTCTCTTTTATAATGCATTTTTAAACTTGACACAATATTCACTGAAACAATTAGAAATCGTCAACGTAAACTGAACATCGACATTGTCAACATAGGTTTCTTCAGTTTTCAAGTTGGTCTGGCTGGCTATGTATCGCATGTACAGGCCACACCAATGGAACTAGAGGGCTGAAAATTTAAACATTTACTCCTTATTATGTCTACAGAAAACGAATGTCTGCAAAAACTTTTTTTTTTAATTCTCCCCAAAATAGCTTGGGGGGGGGGGATTCAATTTACAATGTCAGTTTTTGCTAAATTGGTCCCTTAGTTTGTGTCGGCAACATTAAGGCTTATCTTTTTGCAAATTGATACTTTTTTAGTGATCACTGCCCAACAAAAGGCGAGAGAAGTAATTTATTCATTGAACTCCCTTTTTTCTAATTTTTTTATTGATCCCTCCCAACACACATGCTGCCAAAAGAGAGTCACGTGACGGTTTCTATTGAGTGACTAACCAGACTTATCATTCATGTAACCTTTGTGTATATAGAAATCGTTGTGTGTGTGTGTGTGTGTAAGTGTGTGTATGCACTGCAATTACTCAACAACTGGCCATTGCACGAAGTTGACATTCGCCAGATATATTAGTCAGCACACAAGGCAGTGTGTGGGATCAGTAGTTCTCGAGAAATCTAATAACAATAAATAAAAAATTACAGATTGTAGATCTAAATGTAGATATAAAATATCTAAATTTACAACACTGAAAATAAGTAACCAAAATAATTTGAAGCCGTAGTTTCATATGACGGATGGACAATTATTTTACATGACTTTTATGGCAAGCTGCTCCGGCCCCTTCCAAACATGTGCCGCCATAGTTTTATAAAAGATAAATTTGTTCCTTTCTTGAGTTGGTAATTGTTGTGATTATCACACTGAATCCTTGGATATTGATTTTGCTACATCCACAAAGGGACAATATTCAAACTGTTCTTTGATCAAGTGTCACATACAATTTAATTGATCTGCACAGTCTCTTATATAATATTACATGTTATCCTTGCCTTTAATTCATGAAGTGTACTAAGTGTCACATATAATTTAATTGATCAGCACAGTCTCTTATATAATATTATATTTTATCCTTGATTATAACTAATGAAGTGTACTAAGTGACATCTAATAAACATCCTGGTGCAGTCACATGACTGTGTGTCAATTTGCCTACCCAGAATCCCACATAATGTTCCTTCAAGTAGAATGCGTCTGGGTTCTTATAAGCTTATCTTAGTATGACATAATGCCAATATTAATAAGCTTAGCTTAGTATGACAAAAGGCCAATATTTTACTAAACTTCAGAAATTAAAAGGTAAATCATTATCCTGTTATAGAGCAATATTTAAGAAGCTCACAGACCATTAGCTCACTTAGTGAGTTTGATCTTCACTGAGTGCTCTAAACAAAACAACCTTCATTGTGTGTGGGATAGTTGCATATTTCCCATCAGCACCAGTACTTGAACATAAGTAAAATCTAGGATTTTCAAAGTAGGGCAGACCCATGGGCGTCTGGGGCCAATTTTCCAGAGGAGAGCAAAAGGATATTTCCAGATTATATTTATGGCAATCCTGTTACCAGCGAATAATAATACAGTCATTTTATATGGGAACATTAAGTTGGGGTTACATAAAACAAGTGTACCGCACCATTATCCAACTTTTAAACTCCCTCACCCTCTGTGACAAGGCCTGATCCAGGGGTGTGTGTGGGGGGAGGGGGGGGTCAAATGCCCCCAGCAGGCGCTAACTCTTACTAAATTACTTAAAAAATAAAATGTTCTATTCAATTTTCTTAGTTTTAATCTCTGAGGACATTGTTAAATCTTTGTTGTTTTTTGTTTTTAACTGGGCATCTACTATTTACCTTCCTCTTAATTTTTCAGTAGCTTTTAATCACAACTTTACCCAGGCTGTTATCCTACGGCAGTGAGTAAACAGCACGGATCAGAAATAAAGAATAAGATTTCAATGAGACTCAAACTCACATCCCTCTATGCCAGAGGGAAGCCAGGTTAACGCCCTGCTGCTCTTATCAATTGAGCTACAAAAACTAGTTTGCAGAAGTCCTGAGTAAAGTTGCAATTAAAAGCAACTGAAAACTTAAGATGAAGGTAAATAGTAGTATAAAAATTAATATTGATTGATTGTTTTGTTTAACGGCACATCGACCCTTGGTGGGTCATGTAGTGCCAAATTCAGTAGGGGTAGGGGGATCCCATGTCCCCGTGACTAGAGACTTGAGGGGGGAGAATCTCAAATCCCTGTCACTGAGACAAATGCCACGAGGACCGGGATAAGCTGGTCAGTGGTCAAAAGCTTCTCAAGACGAATCCCGAGCATGCTAATGGTGATCGCCTCCCGACCAGCTGACCAAGATATCCTGTGCAACTTCTCCCAGATATCCGAAAATACCCGAGCATGCCACAAGGACCCCCGAAGGGCCGTGGTTCTCTGAACTTCAAGGCTATGGCAATTTCGAAGAACATATACTACACGTTGATCTTAGCCAAAAGGCTGAGTAAAAATTAATAATGATTTACAATACTTCATCTGATAAAAATAAATAATAAAATAATGGCCAATTTAAAGCTTAAAATTACTTAATAAATAATGAAAGAATATATTGCAATATTAAAGCTTAAAATTACTTAAATAATTATAAAGAATGTAATATACAAACAATAGGTATGAACAAAATGCAAAAAAATGAAAAAGAATTTCAAGTGTGTAAGCTACACCTGATTTAAAAAAATGTATGGTAAACAATACAGTACACACTTGAGTGGAAAAAAATAAACCAGATTAAAATGCACAACAGCTGTGCTGTGCAAAAAATTGAAAACGCATGTTGTTGTCTGCAGCTCCCATACTTTTAAATAGAGGTCAATTTACATAAACAAAATAAAAAACAGAATAAAATATATTAAAAATACATATTTTTTTCATCATTTCACTATATTTAATTATTGATCCTTGTTATAATATTTGTATATAATGTTAAGTAAGTATCCTGGGTTATTCCTCTTAGGCAGAACACTTCCGCTAGGGGGCGCTGTTTTACGTTCTGGTGAACGAGCAGCCATTTACTGATTGTGTTCATTAGTAGAATAAAGAGCTTGGTGTAGGACACACGTGTTTGGTTGACTGCGGTCATTAATATGAATAAAGGATCTCTGTAAGTACATAATATTTTGTTGCATTTTTAATCTGTTAATATCTGTCATTAACCCAAGCTTACATATAAGTTTCAGTCGAACCACAACATAGAAAGAATAAAAAATAAAAATTTCAAAAATTTTAAAAATATCGGAATAAATTAATAAAAATCTTTTTTTAAAATAATATTGAGGGGAAAAAAAGAAGATTTTCACAGATCAAAAGCTTTAATTATAATCAGTCGATTTGCCAAAAAAAGATTAATTTACTTAATTTTCCCATTTTTTATTTCCAATGTAAGAGTTCTGTTCCAGCAGTTCCTGGATATTATTCTTAAAAATAGGTAAACATAATTAGTATCGAGGGATATATCTGTAAAATGTGTAAAAATCAACAAAATCATGATTATATAAAATAGATGAATCATCATCCGAAATTTGGAATGGAAAATTAATTCTTTTAAAATTAGTCCTTTAATAAATAAGTATTGAAAATGTTATTAAAATCGAATAATAAGCTGATTTTTGCCAGATTTAAAAAATTTCTCAAGTGTTGATTTCACGCTGAAATTTTCATTCATTTTGTTCATAGCTAACAAACAATCAGGATGTCATTTCATTAATAAGATTTACAGAAACATTCTTTTAAATATAGGCTACTTTTATTTATTTGGAGATTTAAAATCACTAATTGCATTGTATTCTTATCTATTATATTAAATAACAAAGAATATTTGTCTATAATTAACAAGCCAGTAGACCAAGTTTATGAAATTCTGTATCCAAACTGGAACATTTTTTTAAAAGATAGGCTCCTTTGCTTATTAAATTAGGATTTTACTGGATTAAAATTGGTCGTAATCTCATTGTATGCTTATCACTTAAAATGAAGTGGCAAATATTTTTGTCTCTAGTTTTTACAGGTTTCTATCAGATTTAATCTAAGATTACAGATTTGTGGGATTTGGGATTAATACATTACTTCAGATCTCTTTGGGTTGTTATCTACTTTACTTATTGATTCGAGACTTGTAATTTGAAAACAAAAATTCCAAAGTTTAAGCCAATGAGTTCTATTTATATCAAGTGGAATCTCATGGGAGGCAGGAGTTATTTAATC
>VCCN01004703.1:1626812-1638946 GCA_006491835.1 Architeuthis dux
AGAAACGTTTGCCAGTAAGATGTGGCAGAGAGGAGTGCAATCAGGGTTGTTATGGAATGAGATGGGAAAGACCTTTGTCTAGCAGTGGACTTATAGTGGCTGATGATGATGAATATTTTTAGTGGAATTCAAATACAAAAAAAGGGAACAGGGTTAAAGGAAAAGCTGGATCATTTCACAAAATTAATAAAACAGGTCTGGTTAGTCACTCAACAGAAACAGTCAGATGACCAATGTCTTTTGGCTGCATGCAGTGTTGGGGGTGATCAATTAAAAAATTGGAAAATGGGTGTGGGATCAATGAATAAGTTACTTCCCTCGCCTTTTGTCGGATCACTAAACAGTCCGAATTTTAAAAAAACAAAAACAGGCATGAACACTGCTGGACCAAAACTAACCAAGCAATTTAGCATAAATTTACATTGTAAACTGAACCCCCTCCCCTAAAAACATTTTTGAAAAAACAAAAAAAAGTTTTTTCTAGACATAATAAGGAGTAAATTGTTTAAATGTTAAGCCCCAATGGTGCAGCCTGTACATGTGACACATACATAACCAGCCAGCCAGAATCACTTTAAAACTGAAGAAACCTATCTTGACAGTTTTAGGTGACGGTTTCTAATTGGATACTAAATTTGAAAGTGAAAGTCTAATATACTATTGATTTAATGGTGGATGTCTGTTACCTTCAAGGTGTAGACCCAAAGAGGATTATCAGGGGTAACCAGATTATCAGAGTTAATCTACTTAGCAGTATTAAGTGACATAGATAATTTTTAATAAGTTTGGGAATAGATTATAAGAACATCATATACATATGTAAAAACAAAATGATTTATATACTCAAATTTATAAGCATATACATATTCCTATCTATATTTATAATTTAGATGTGTAAATAAAAACTATATATACACACACACACACAAATACATATACACACACATATATATAAAAATGTTATTCACTAAAATATTGAGCACTATGTACATTCAACATAGTGTTTCTTTAAAAACACAAAATACACACACACACACATATATATATATATATATATACACACACACACACATACCTTGAATAGTGCGGTTTTGATTAGTGTGTATTGGTGTGGGAGATTTATCATGCACTATTGCCGTTTTAAAAAAAAAAGAATTTTAAACAGTTAAGAGAAATAAAGTTACGAGAAAACAAAAATGTTTCTAGACTATATATATATTTTGTGTATTTGGGCAGTAATCCTTCATGGATGCAATGTATATAAATATTGTCCGAACAATATATCAAATTGAGTGCTTTTGACTGTATGTTGTCTGACTATAATGCATTTAGTCGACACGTTGATATGAACTGCCTCTTTGATTTTTGGAAGCAGAGAAAATTCAAAGAGGCGGCTCATATCAACATGTTGACTAAATGCATTAGTCAGACAAGAGTGGAGTTCAACCCGATGTGGCTTCTGCCGCTCAACAAACCCAGACCCAAACCCAAACCCAATAAGACAAGGACAAAGAAACACCTGAATCCTATGTTATAAGAGTTACAACCCAAAATTAAAAAACTTCTGTTTACCCTATCACACTTGGATTTTACACCTGTTTGAATGTTAATGACTTTCAAAACTACAGAATATATTCTATGTTTATCTGTGTGACGTAGCAAGAGTTCTCAGTGCCCGGGGGCAATTGCGCTATATCCTAGAGGAAGGCATAATTATTAATTAACAGGCATTATAAGCCACAGGAAATTTTGCGTCACCTCACACCTGCACCAGGGGGTGACTCCCCTCCTCTCACTGCGCCTCTGGTGGATGGTGTAAGCAGAGGTATGCGCTCTCTGAGTGCTTTCTAGTTCTTACCTGTAGTTCACAGGTAACCATGCATTCCTCACAGATATGCAAAAGGAAAAATAGATGAGAATTACATCTCTGATTCCAGTTATGAGTAATCTCCCCTTACCGGATATTGGTAAAGTGAACACCATATAATATCTGGCGAATTGCTATTTCAGTGAGTAGGGACTTTTGATTTCCATCTTAATATCTATGTACAGTTTATTTAAATAAAAGTCCTTTTGATTTCTGCTGAGGGTTGTCATATTATTACATGAATATCTTTTGTGCTGATTCAGTATTTGGAATATGGAAGCTGTCCAGTTTAACTGCAGGATTGAATTCTCTCAGTTCTTAGACATAACAAGAACCATAAGTTTAACAATGTATCCACCATCCCTAGTAGTAGTGGAAGAGAAGATGAGGATGGTTCACTTGAAAATCTGGACTAAATTTCATATCAATCCAACACGATACAGCTGAGAAAATTGATATTTAGCATTACTAGTTTTAGTAGTAGGAGTAGGAAGGAGGAGGAGGAGGATGGCTCACTCAAAAGATTCATATCAATCCAACATGATGCAGCAGAGAAAATTGATATTTAACAGATCAGGGACCGACTGACTGAAAAGTGTCTTATAGAGATGTGTGGGCAAAAAAGATAACTGTCTTGCTTAAATTTATCTGAAACAGTTGAATATGTATCACCATTGACAGAGGTCGGTATTTGAGCTCAAGTAAAAACCAGGATTTTGAATGCTGATTTTCTAGGCTAGCAACCACGCCGCACTTGGATACTAGATAGATTTCCATACCATTTATTCAGATGAGATGTTCATCTTACAATGAACACAGCTGAAACAAATATAAGATGAGTATAGAATGAAACGAATACATAGTGTTAGTAATATTGTCTATCCCTCCCTCAAGTCTTCGTTGGGTATCGAAGCTGATGTCATTCTTTAAGTCCCCTTTTATTAAAATGCATTAGGCCTGTTAGTGCCAATAGAGGTTTCAAACGAGCATGTGAGCTGTCAGGTGCAGAACTCCTGCTGCTAGGTTTGTTGGTCAGTTTGAGTCATGGTGGTTCTGATGCCTTTAGGGTCGGTGATGGAGTTTGGTGGCTGTCAACGGTGGGTTGTGGCTGCTCGGTCAGGTCACTGGGTGAGCCATTCCATGGAGTAGGTGTATGTATACCTCTCTCTCTTTACACCTAATAGAGTTCATGATTTTCCTAAGTATGTGCTGAAATTCAAGGTTTACCAGATACAATATAACCTGAGGAAAGCCAAAAATCACATTGGCAAGAACATAATGAAACTAGCGTTCCAAGGGAAATTATGAATTACCGCCACCCACATATGCTGTGTTGGGGATGTTTAATTAAAAAGTTGCAAAAAGGGGTGATCAATGAATATGATACTTCTCTTGTCTTTTGTCGGGCACTAAAAATTTTCAAAAAACAAGCATGAACACTGCTGGACACAAACTAAGAGAGCAATTTAGCATAAACTTGCATTGAAAATTGAACCTCCCAACGAAAAGCCTATTTAGAGAGGGAATTTTGAAAAAAAAACAACATTTTCCTTACTCATTGAGGGGAGTGTGTGTGTAAAATTCCAAGTTTCTACTATGAACAGTTAGGGCTGAGCAAAGTCCGGATACATATAAATGTTAGAACACATGAATAACCTAAACCCAGCAATAAATTAGTGTTGTGGGTACTAGTCAAAACAAGCCTTGCTGCTGCAGGGTCACACTCCACTCCAACTTCTATTCTGACTGAAGATGATTACTGCAACTTTTGTATTGTATATATAATAAATAAATTCATAGATATACAAGACTTGTTAGTTTGGCTCAGTCAGTAACAGAGCCGGCTACTAATCACTTAGTCATGATTTCAATTCAAGGTAGGGAAAAGTTAATTTTATAAATGTATTTATCAGAATGAAATAAGCCCTTGTGCACCACTAACATAAATTTTCGTAAATATGTAAGACTTGTCGGTAAGAGAACCAAATACCAATCAGTTGTCGTAATTTCAAATCGAGGTAGGAGAATGTTAATTTTATATATCAGTTTTTGATTGATTGATTGATTTGTTTAGCGGCATATCAACCCTTGATCAGTCATTTAATGCCGAAATCAGTTTAAAATCTTTTTAAAATAGAGTCTTACGACTTTGGTGAAATGTTTTTGTTTTTTTTTTAAATAGAGTTTCGCGACTTTGGTAAAAGGTTCTTTTTTAAATAGAGTCTTATGACTTTGGTGAAAGAACAGGTGGCCCCTGCTTGGGTGGGGGGGGTCCTACCCCTCTGCAGGGGATGCAGTCAGCACATTCTAGGCCCCAGCCGACTGGGTGGCATATCGGTTTGGTTTAACATGACAGCACAGACAAACAGTGAAGAGTTTACTCCCCTAAATTTGGTGAAGATTGTTCTTGTTGTTATGGTAGAAAAACAGCAGTCAACACCAGACTTGAACTGAAGTTTAAAAATAATTCCTCTATTTCACTGTTTTTGCATCTTATAGAGTTAGCCATGTCCTCGGGAATATAATTCACCTTGATATGAAATGACTTTTCATATATAAAAGAATCTTGTCGGAGAAGACTGACAAATATTTTTTGCAATCGTGACAGGGGGGTGGGGGGTGCAAGAAGAAGAGGAGGAGGAGGTCGATAAGAGATGCTTAAGTCTATAGAGTAACTCCTAATCTGAAAACCTTGCTGAGCATTACAAAGTAAAAGTGTTAACGTCTTTACCAGCAGAAATACTGCTACCTACCCACAACCCGACACCTGCAAGTAGTTTCAGTGTAGTTACTAATAGGCCCTGTAATATTTTCTTGATGTCAGCCACATACCAATCAGATCAATTAGTTCTGAGCTTTGTGGCGACTAATTGATTTGGCATCGCTCTTTCTTGAGGCGTTGATGGAATTTGCTTGCTTATCCCATGGATATTGTCTAATCCCTTCCCTTCAAGACCTGCCACTGATACTAATCTCCTTCTATGAAGCTTGAAATTGTGTAAAAGTCTGAAGCGCCGACTTTATCCCTTGGTCGGTCCGTCTCCTTTTCGTTCACTTGCACAAAATTGACGTGTTGTTTATTATCAAACTCCAGTACAAAGTCTGCAGTAGACTTTGTTTTCCTACCGTAACAAGAACAAGAACAACAATAATAATTCTCACCAAAATTAGGGGGTAAACCGATATGTAAAATTCACATTCCCCTACCATGATTTGAACTCACGACCAACCGATTGCCAGGAAGCTGTCTTAATGACTGAGCTAAATTGACCAGTCTTAGATATTAACGAAAATTTATCACACAGATATGTACAGGCTTATTTCATTCTAATAAATGAATACATTTATACCACAAAATATTTTTATTTATTATATATACGATACAAACATTGCAGCAATGATCTTCAGTCAGGATAGAAGTTGAAGTTTGAGCTTGCAACAGCCAGTCTTGTTGTCTGTATAGAATTACATTGTTGATACTATTTGAAGTTCTGAGATGAAGCATTTGTATTATTACACAAATTATACAGCCGAGTATCCTTATCAAGTTTTGGGTGATATGTTCTTTGGCCTTCCTCAGGTGTATGTAGTATCTGACAATCCTGGAATGTCAGCCAGTTCTTTACTTTTCTTTGTTTCCTTTTCATCATATATTTTATATTCTGTATTTTAAGATGTGGATTAAGTGGATTAATAAAGACCCTGCTTTAGAAGTGGATTAATTTGTATCTGTTAAATACAATTTTGTTCTTTACTTTTCATTGCTTATTTTATATATTAAGTATATATTAACCCTTTATAGGGCAGCCCTATATTTTCGATATCAAAACAACCTTTTTGTATGTTAAACTAGACCTAATTACATTATATTTTCAGTTGCAAGATTTCTGAAATCTTTTTGTATATGGGGGCAAAACTCCCTCTTATGAAGTGATCATATATGGTGTCTCGCCCAAAAATGGAAAACATAAAAAAAATTAAAAATTAAAGTAGAAAGTTAAATAAAACAGAATTAAAGAATAAATTGATATCGACAAAAAAAAAAAATAATAACACCTCCAGGTTGATTTTAAAATTTTATTGTGCGGGCCAAAAACAGCCTATTATAATGGGGTGTGGTATACTTCCAAACAGTTTCTGTCTTTGTTCAAGCACAAGTTTACTTTGCAAAGTTTGCAGACCACATTGGTGCGGATTATGTTGTCTTTGTGGCTAAAATATTTGCATGTGGCTGATGGGTATTCCATGCTGGCAATTTAAGTGATCATATATAGTCACTTGCCCCATAAAGGGTTAAGCCTTCGTTCAGAAAATCCGGAAAATCAAGAAATCCATGTCATTCCTGCAGGGTCGTAGCTGGATATTTGGGGACCCTGCTTCGAACATTTAGTGCAGAGGTTCCCAACCACTGGGTGTCCATGAGCTTGTTGAGTAGGCAGACCTTTCAAAAGCCCAGGAAATTATTAAAGGCAGTGACGTAGCTAGAGAATCGAGGGCCCGGGCAGGGTGGTTGGTTCATTAAAGGAACTCCCCCCAACATTTGGGCCCCCAGAAGGGGAGGGGTTAAACCACCTCTCTCCCCCACCCCCTTCCTCAGCTCCACCCCTGCATCTTCAGTCTCCAGCTTGCCAGATAAATGGTCTGGTACTCAGTATAGAAAATCTGATACACAAAGAAGTATCTACTCTTCTTATAAATAAGTGTCATTCTTCACTATTGTTAACGCCTCGGTCTTGTCATCTTCCATTTCATATCCTTCTATGAATGTGTCATAAACGACTTGTAAGATTTATTCTAATAAAAAACCCACTGCTTTTTTTCCTCTGTCTCCTGAGTTACAGAGTGTAAATATTATGGGAGTATTTTTCATTATTGCATTTTTTATTTCAATCTCTGTTCCAATATGAAAGCATTTATTTTAAATTATTTTTTTAAAAAAAATCAATAATCCTCATTTTATGAATACACAGTCTGCTGAAGAATATACGAGTTGAGCTTTTAGTCGAGTCTGTTTGTTCATCCGTGCTAAAGTTGCGAATATTTGGCTTTATAGATTGTAGGGTTTTTATAGTTCATTTCACAGAAACTTGCTCCTGTACCAGCCAGGGTTGCCAGATTGGGCTACAAAGGGAAATAATCCAAGCTTTATACCAGAGACTTACCCAACACAGGACAAGCATCGAATTTGGTAATCGAGTGATTCAGGAGACATGCCCGACTCAAGAGTCTGGTATTTAACCTCTGCCTCAAGAGTCTGGTATTGAATCGCTTGATTTCTAAATTCGATGTTATTCTGATGCATACCTCTCTAAGTCTTTGAAATAAAGCTTGGATTGTTTCTCTTTGTAGCCCAATCTGGCAACTCTGGTCCCGGCATATAAGAAAACAGGAAATGATCATAAAATCTCAATGAATTCTTTTCTTTGAATTTTCGTTATCAGTTTTGGGTCAGCTTTAGATTTATTGCTTTTTGGCTAAAGAACAATGTATAACAGTAAAACATACATATGTGCATATACACGCCAACCCACTAAATAAAATAAAAATTTCGGAAGCAAAGAGTTAATCTTTGTTTCATTTTATGTTTCAGAAGTACTTACATTTTACATTGTCACTTCATTATAGTGATATTCATGTCACTCCTTTGAAATTATCTCTGTTTTGTCACTCCTTCGTCATATCACCCCTGTTAAGTATTTTGAGTTATTTCCCTTAGGCAGGAGAGTGCTTATCCACATCTGGTAAAGGGGCGCCGTTTTACATTCTGGTGAATGAGCAGCCATATTGTTATTAGGAGATCGGTGGAGACACACATGTGTATCGTTGACCGCAGTCATTGTAAAATATGAATAAAGGATCTCTGTGAGTACGTCTTTTGTTGCATTTTTAATCTGTTAATATCTGTCATTATACCAACCTTCGTTACTAACCAAGTAACGAAAGAGAGCAGTGTAACTGTAACAATACATTGATGCAGATTGGTTTCTGCCAATACAATCAGTGAAAGTATCGAGCATCTCTCGTTATTTAGCAGGAAAGAAAGGTCACTTGAACTCAACAGTGCCATTTATTGGCGAGTGTCATTATCTCACGACTAGATTTCCTCATATAATGTTTTTGATCATTTTCATCTGATTCTCTCTTGTGTATACTTTTATACCTGATTCATTTTCTATCATGAACAAACACATAGCTTAACTAGTGCTAGGACTGATTACGTGTACCTTTTCATATATAGACAAGAACTCGTTCCTTATACTATATAAGACTTATGTCTGTCCACACCTCGAGTACTGTGCACAGGCCTGGTCACTGCACGTAGAGAGAGATAAAAATCTTTTAGAAAAAGTCCAGAGACGAGCAACTAAGTTAATACCAGAATTAAAAAGTATGAGTCATAAGGATAGGCTAAAAGTGTTCAGGTTAACATCGTTAGAAAATAGGAGAGATCAGGGAGACTTAATAGAAATGTTCAAGATTATGCATGGTTTAGAAGTAATAAACCCTGATGTATTTTTGTACTAAAAGCATCAAATTGTTAAAATATTTTAAACTTGTTCAGTAATTCTGAAGCAGTAAAATTCAGAAACATTTTACATTGTCACTTCATTACTGTAATATTTGTGTCACTCCTTTGAAATTTATCTCCGATTTGTCACTCCTTCATTATTAACCAATTCTTTCTATATTTAGCTTGGAATGTAATTTGCTTTCAATTTTGTCATTTATTTATAAAACCAAAATTGCCTGATGTATTAGAAACCGTCAACATCGGTTTCTTCAGTTATTAAGCAAGTCTGGCTGGCTATATATGTATCATGCGTACATCAATGGAGCTACAGGGCTGAAAATTTTATGTCTGGAAAAGATTTAAAAATTTTTTTTTAATATTCCCCCCGCCCCCAAATAGGTTCAATTTACAATGTAAGTTTATGCTAAATTGGTCCCCTAGTTTGTGTCCAGCAGTGTTCACGCTTTTATTTTGACAATTTCAACTTTTTTTAGTGATCACGGCCCAATAAGAGGCGAGAGTAGTAATTCATTAATTGATCACCCCTTTTTCAAATTTTTTAATTGATCACCCCAAAGACAGCATGCAGCCAAAAGACATTGGTCACGTGATGGTTTCTATTGAGAAACTGATAGATTTTTGGAATATTTCTTGGTTCTGTCTGGTTTAATTGTTCTTTGTAACGACAAAGATCGAATGAACTTTCCAAATTTCTCTTTCAAGGTGTTTACGGAGGTGTGGTTGGTCTAATGGTTAATGGCACGGAAAACAAAATTGGCGAAACAAGTTCAAACTCTGGCTGGGAAAGTTTGTGTTCACTTCAAACTAATGCCCTTGGGAAAGGCATGAGTCTACTTCTCCCCATAGAGAATCGTTGCATGTACAGTAATAATTATGTAATAATTTATGGTAATAATCATGTAATACTTTACTGTACTCAGCCTAAGTTTCTTCTTTGCCGATGTGATCATTGTTTTTAGACAATATTCCTAGCATTAACCTATGTATTTGTTTCAGCTAACCTGTGCTCATCTTATCATTGTGAGATGAACATGTGATCTGAATAAATGGTATGGAAACCTATCTATGAACACAGCTTTATTTTCAGTCCAAGAACATGGTATAGATCCGAATAGAAAAGTTAAAAAAGAGTTGTGTTCATAGATTGGTTTCCATACCATTTATTCATGTTCATCTCACAATGAACACAGCTGAAACAAATATGATAAGCATAGGGTTAGCTGAAACAAATACATAGGTTAATGTTGTCTAAGAAAAGAGTCAAAAACAAATGATGAATTTAGTTGGTGGCTTTATACAACTTTATCTTACAGTGTGACATTCTGGGGAAAAAGAAATGAAAGACAACTTTGTTTTTTTAGTTTCTCCTTGTGAGAAGTAGGTTTGCTTCTCTTGGAATATACACCTGACGATGCTGTGTAGATAATATCAATAAAGCAGGTACAAGTATTATTTCCTTTATGTGCCTTTGCAAGCTGTGTTCATAGATAGGTTTCCATACCATTTATTCAGATGACATGTTCATCTCACAATGAACACAGCTGAAATAAATATAAGATTAGCACAGGTTAGCTGAAATGAATACATAGGTTAGTGTTGTTAATATTGTCTACATATAGACTGACAGAGAGACATGGGTGGATACATATACCCCTTCCAAGTTCATTGACAAAAGTAAATGATAACATGACGGTTTCTATTGAGTGACTATTTTTTTTTTGTTGGTCATTAAACAGCGCAGATCAGTAATAAAGAAGCTCTAGGCAAGACTCAATCTTGCATCACTTTACCTCCGGAAAACTGCCTGACTGCTGTACTGGTTGAGCTACCACAGCTTTTATTTACTTTACATTATTTTACTTACATTTACTTTTTAAATTGGTAGAACAGTTGCCATATATAGGCAGGCTTCCCAAGGTAAAGGGATTTGAGATTTGCCTAGAGCTTATTCTTTATTTCTGATCTACTCTGTTTACTAATGGCCATAAACAGACAGTCTGAGTAGTTGCGATGAAAAGCAACTAAGATGAAAGAGATAATAGTCAAAAATTAATAATGGTAGATCAGATGAAGCCAAATTTGTTTTTGAAACACATAATATACGTTGTCACTCAGTTGTGTCAATCAACCATAGGTGCTGTGTTCATAGATAGGTTTCTATACCATTTATTCAGATGACATGTTCATCTCACAATGATAAGATGAGCACAGGTTAGCTGAAATGCATACATAGGTTAATGTTAGTAATATTGTCTACAGTTCCAAACTTTCTCCTTTACTACTGTGGTCATACTTCAACTTACGCCAGACCAACTTACATCCAATTGCAGATACATCCCCCATAAGAGCTTAAAACCCATTAACTGTGGATGACAGGAATTTCAGTCATTGCAGTTCTATGGTTTGACTGCGAATGACAAGAATTTCGATCATGTTATTGTTAGCTTGCTAAAGAGAATGCAGTGTGTACATTATGTTTGTTTCCTCTATGTGCCTTCGCAAATGAATATGAATACATAGGTTAGTGTTATTAATATTGACTACATGCAGAGAACAGTTCATTACAACCCTCTTCACAGTGTTCATAGATAAGTTTCCATATCATTTATTCAGATGACATGTTCATCTCACAACGAACACAGCTGAAAAAAATATAAGATGAGCACAGGTTAGCTGAAACGAATACATAGGTTAGTGTTAGTAATATTGTCTAGTTTTGGAATAAAACAATGATTATCCCGAACAAATAGTCTGAGACTTATTTACATACCAACCCATAAAAACTCACATTTGCTACAGAAACAATGATTGGGTCTCCAAGAGACAAAATCATTGCCTCATGTGTTGCGTGACATGGGAAGCAACTTTGCTTTTCAAGGTGTTACACATTTCTGATATCACACGGTACAGTGTTTTTAGCCAGAATTCCTTTGTTTCTTTTCTCAAACTAACAATCATAACTGTTAAGTATTTTGAATTATTCCCCAGAAGAGTGCTTATCAACTTCCAGTAAGGGGGCGCTATTTTATGTTCCGGGGAACGAGCAGTCATATTGTTTTTAGGAGATCGCAGAAAACACATGTGTGTGTTGTTGACCGCTGTCATTGTAAATATGTATGAATAAAGGATCTGTAAGTATGACTTTTGATTTCATTTTTAATCTGTTAATATCTGTCATTATACGAACCTGACAATAACATCCAGAGTCAATAGTATGGATTTGAGGGGCCTTCTCCAAAATTTAGTGAGATTTGATGAAAAAGTTAAATTTGCAATAGACATAAACTTAATTGGTGAAAAATAACTCCAAAGGCTGAATTATCATTTATGCAATTCATGCATGTACAAATATATCCTTGTTATTGTATTATTGTATAATGTCAGTAAAAATGCAATACGTGAATTACTGTATATTTTTGGAGAATATAAGTTGACCGTTATTATAAGATGAGGTCAAATTAGAATATAAAAGCCAAATAAATTGGACGACTCGAATATAAGTGGAGCCCAAAACCATAATCAAGGCATTTAATGATTTCGCCTTAGAAAAAACAAAGACAAACAAACTCACAATTTGGTTCCATATTTTTTTTTGAACACTGACTTTATATAAATAAATAATAACATGCAAAATAGATTAATTACTACTATTTAAATTAAATTTGACTAGTTTTTACCTTCATCTTAAGTTTCAGTTATTTTTTATATACAACTTTCAATTCAAGTTGTTTCTAC
>VCCN01004703.1:1656910-1669410 GCA_006491835.1 Architeuthis dux
GTCTTGAGTTATTCAATACATATTCTTCTTAATGATTCCAGATAAACGTTTTTTTATAGCCCTGATGAATTTCCCAAACCTTTTAGATCAAAGAGAAGCACAGGTAGGCGAGGTGTATCGCTGAAATATCTGTAACAAACATTCTACATTCCATTTATGCCTTGAATTAAGATAATAAAGATTTCTATATCGACGCACTTTAAAGTGTAGCATTATCTTATGGATTTATATAGGAATATATATAGGTACTATGCTATACTGATTGATAATAAATATCAATAATTTAAATCATAATGCATTAATTAAATGAGCTTGTCGTTGGTCATGAGAATTTCCTTGGCCAATTGTTTCTCTTAGTTTATAACAACAGAAAGTATTTAACTGTCAGATATTCCTGAAAAATCTGACTTCACATCATTATTATTTTGTCTGTGTTTATTCTGTTGAATTTATTCATTTTCCCATTTTCCATTTGTATTTGGAAGGTCCTGCTGTCTTCGACACATGACAGGCGCCTCCTAGCACTTGGCGCCCAGGGTGACATGCCAGACAATGGTTTACAAGTGCATTTGGTGGACTACCTCTCACTGCAACTAATCCAAGCCCCCATAACTGTCCGTATTGAGCTTCGGTAGACGGCCCCCTGGTCATAATACCAGCGCGTTGGACGCATTTCTACTTGAAGGAGAAATTTGTGGGATATAAAACAAACCAACTGAAACAAGATGTTTGTTTTGCCAAAGAAACTCAATCATAGAGATAATCAAAATTGTTAATAAAAATAGAAAATTGAAAACTGTGCAGTTAAAATAAAAGCTCCTAGGATCTAACAAAGCAATAATGGGGGTCTTTTCATGTGACTATAGATATGTAGAGCATCCTGTTGGGGATTTGATTGAATTGCCTCTGACAGGCTCAGACTCGGCAGCTCCTGCGTCGTGCTACACATGAGGCAATGAAGGCGCTCCACCGTGTATGATTTTCGTGTCGTTCCACCTTCTGTTAACCAATCGGAGGTCCCCCTCCACTGTCGCCAGTTCATCTTGGGCCGTCCGCTTTTTCTCTGGCCTATTGGCGTCTATTTGATGGCTTGATTTGCAGGTCTTCTTCTGGGAATCCTCATTACATTTCGCAACCAGCTGGGGCGCCGTCTGCAAATGGCGGTTGCTACCTCTGACCGTCTGCTATGAAATTAAAACTGGCAATGAAGGTGTTGTTGTTGCTCTTTGTTTTTCCTTGCTACTCTTTGATTTGAACTCGTCTGCTTTAGAGCCACAAATCTGTGTTCTAACAATGGAATTATGACCTCAGACAATGCGGCATTGGGTTGCATCGATAATTTAAATCACAATGCATTAATTAAATGAGCTTGTCGTCGGTCATGAGAGTGGTGGAAACGGGGGGGGGGG
The DNA here is from genome assembly GCA_006491835.1 of Architeuthis dux. Classification (NCBI taxonomy): domain Eukaryota; kingdom Metazoa; phylum Mollusca; class Cephalopoda; order Oegopsida; family Architeuthidae; genus Architeuthis; species Architeuthis dux. The sequence goes on from VCCN01004703.1 coordinate 1,658,320, forward strand.
GTACGGCGTAGATACATCCTTACCATATACCTAATTCTCCAAACCCAGCCTTACCGTATACCTAGTTCCCCAAACCCATTTCCATCACTGCTAATAATCGTACATTTGCTCTGGTAGCCATGTCATTAACCATTAATACCTTTCTAGAAATTATATCTACTATAATGATGAATGAATGGCTTAGCTTCGCGAATGAAGATTTTGGTGGGTGGTTGATTAATTGATTGATTGATTTGTTTAGCCGCATATTAACCCTTGATGGGTCATTTAATGCCGAAATCAGTTTAAAATTTAAAAAAATAGTCTTGCGACTTTAGTGAAAGGATATTATTCTTTTTTTAATAGAATCTTGCGACTTTTGTGAAAGGTTACTTTTCCTTAACTAGAGTCTTGCGACTTCGGTTCAAAAACAGGTGGCCCCTGTTTGTGGGGGTGGTCTTACCCATCTGCAGGGGATGCAGTCGGCGTATTCTAGGCCCCAGCTGGCAAGGTCGTTTTAGGGTGGGGGTCCACACCAGAAGGACCATAGACGGCGGGGACTGTGTGCGGAATAACCCTCCAGCCTGAGCAGTGAAGTTTTAAGGTGAAATGCGACTTGCCCAGGGCCGACACCACCCTTTAAACCAAGAGTTTGAATCCTATGGACCATTCTTGTCTGTAACTCAGATGAAAGGAAGGGGGAGGGGGTGATGATGAGTATTTTAATATAAAGTGTTGTTCATTGATTACGGAAATGTTTTTGCAAAATTCATTTCATTTTTACAATTGGTGCAACGCGTAAAACTCGCGCGTTAAAATAATAGTAAGGACCCAACAAAATATCAATTTGATATATGCCCATGGGCGTCCGCTGGGGAGGGGCCAAACGGGGCATTTGTTCCCCTCCTGGATCAGGCTTTCTCACCTAGGGTGAGTGGGTTTGAAAATTGGAACCGTATAGTCAATAAAGGATAATGGTGCTGTACAATTGTTTTATGTAACCCCAACTTACTGTACACATATAAAAAGATGGTATTATTATTCGCTGGTAACAGGGTTGCCGTTAAGATATATTCCGAATATATCCTCCCCCCTTGGAAAAGTGGCAGCGGACGCCCATGTATGTGCCGTCATTTTTATGGCATGGGTACACTAGGATCTTGATAAACATGATAATGTCTGATGTAACTATACTTGTTTTGATATTATTAAAAAGCATCTCATAAAATGATATCAAAAGTACACACCAAATATCAAATGCTTAAATCCAAAAAATATCAAATCAAAAGCCATGCATGATGAAATTCGAGAGGCTAATGTCCATCTTTCAGACAAGACTTCCCGGGCTTGTGTGAACCATGAAAAGAAATCCATCCACACCTCTAAGCATTCTAGGAGACGTTTGTCAAACTCCAGGACAAAGTCAGGAGTTCACTTTGTTTTCCTACCGTAACAAGAACAAGAACAAGAACAAGAACAACAAGGACAATCCTCACCAAAATTTTGGATGTCAACCGATATGTAAAATTTCCATTCCCCTACAGTGGTCGCCAGCCGGGTGTCTTACTGACTGAGCGAAATTGACAAGTCTTATAGATTAGCGAACATTTATCAAACAGATACGCATGTGATTATTTCATTATTTCATTCTAATAAATAAATATAGAAAAACAAATTTAATAATTTTTATTTATTATATATACAATACAAAAGTAATCATCTTCAGTCGTAATAGAAGTGGGAGCAGAGTTTGACCCTGCAGCAGCCAGTTGTTACTTTAATCATTTGATATCATGTATATTGAAGAGCGTCTTGTCAATGTGCTTAAAGCGTAAGGTATACAACGAATGCATAATACCAACTATGACTTACGGATGCGAAACTTGGAGATTAACAAAACGAACCGAGAACCAACTTAGAATCGCACTGAGAGCCATGGAAAGAGCAATGCTAGGGATAAGAGATAGAAAAAGATCAACATGGATCAGAGGGAGGACTAGAGTGAGGGATGTTATACAAATAAGTAAGCAACAAAAATGGAGATGGGCTGTTCACCTAGCAAGAACAGAGCACAATAGATGGGGCAAAAGACTAATCGATTGGTGCCCATGGGACAGTAAACGCATTAGGAAAAGACCAGACACTAGACTCATCAAAGTATGGCTTTTGATTTTATATTTTTTGGATTTAAGCATTTGATATTTGGTGTGTACTTTTGACATCATTTTATGAGATGCTTTTTAATAATATCAAAGCAAATATAGTTACATCAGCTAAGCCGGTAACTCATGTGATTTCACGTGGGAGTTAGTAATGTGCATGTCAGTTTCAACGCTTATTTGAATTGCTGGGAGACAAACTGCTGTAACGGTTGCAAGTCACGTGATATCACGTGTCCTTGCTGGTCTGCTCATGTGACTTCACGTCTCACATTTACTGTTTCTGCACACATTTGCGGGGTTGCGTGATAGCGTGATGGTTGTATTTTCTCTAGTCTAGACATGTAAGAACTTGTAATATTTGGTGTCCACATGTAAAATCATGTGAGGCGACGTGACATGGTTTTGAAGTCTTGTGAGCTTGCATGAGTTCACGTGGCGTGATAGCAATGTGTTCTCGCCTTTAAGCTCTTCTTATTGTTGAATGAATGATATTGAAATTCTTCCTGAAAAATGATCGCATTTTAACTGTTTCTCATGCCGTGATTTACTGATACCACGCGGAGACTGAGATTTATTATTTACTAGCTGGAAATACCCGCCCTCCGGGCTGTTATCCATAGCTATACGGAGGCTACGAACATCCTATTAAAAAATAAAATTATCCTATTTTAATAATTTAATATAATTATACATTTAGGCGAAATTATCCTTCCGTAGATTTTATCAATGTTTTTGTTTATTCACTGCCGAAGGGAAACCGGCTCGGCTAAAGTTGTGATAAAAAGCAACTAAAATTAAGATGAAGGTAAATAGTGTGAATAAAAATTAATAATAATGATTTATAATACTTCATCTACTAAAAATAAAAATAAATAATGTTAACTTCAGTTACTTATCAATTTTATCATAGAGCAATATGTGATGAATATAGTTTTAAAATGTAATATTATTAGCTTATATGAATACTAAAAACAAAATTGAACTCCTATCAAAATAAATGCAGTGAATGTAAAAACAAATTGAATAATAATCACGACTTGTTGTTAAACAATACACGCTTGCTTAGTTTTAGTTATGTAAACAAAAAACTTATGATAACAATAGCCGTTTTAGCCTTTCGTACTTCAAAATTCTAAAAGTTACTTTTTGTTCAGTCCTAAAAATGCGTGTTTTTGCTTCCAAAATCACGAAACGTTTTGGAAATCATAGTCTATAACCATCTAGAGTGAAATATATAAAGCCTACAACCGTTTTTTTGTTGTTGGTAAAACGCAATTTTCAGGGCGAAACTCCGTGCCGTTAAGGTTAAGCAAATTTTGATTATTATAAGGACTTTGTCCTAATGGGTTTTTTGTTTTCATAGCATTCTGTATAGACTCATCTCTACTAACCTGACCCCCCCCCCACCAAACAAATCAACATTCAATCCTTGCACAGAGTAGTAGTTCAGGATTAGACAAAGTAAACAATACCAGTTCTTCGCCATAAGCATAGATCATGATCAGGTAAGTAACGATCTCCCAGGTCATTAAAAAATCTTTCAACCATTAATATTTCTTTTTTGACTAGTATTTCTTTTATCTTGGTTTTTAGTTGCTTTTCGTTGCAACTACACAGACCTACTTCTGATAATGTTTAGAAATAAATAAATGACCTCAGAGATCAGGGCGCCCTATTCCATGTTCATCCTCGAGTCAAGTTACCCGTATAGATTGATTTCCAGCCCTCAGGGTCCAGCCGTTTAGCCGGCCATAAGAAACATACAACCAATCAAGCAAACTATTGCCGGAGTCATATAAATATATTTCCCTTAACAATCAATTGTTTTCCTCAGCCAATACCTACCTATACATGGTATCAATAAACCACGGCATGAGAAACAAATACGATCATTTTTCAGGAAAAATTCAATATCAACATCAACCGGAAAGTATCAAATCATTTAATATTATTGAAAAATAGACTACAGCAGGGATTCTCAACCTTTTTAGCGTCACCGCCCACTTTCACATGGAAAATGTTACCACCGCCCACTTTCACATGGAAAATGTTACCACCGCCCACTTTCACATGGAAAATGTCACCACCGCCCACCTGTATAGTAAATATTCAAAAGGATACCAAAACATGTTTAACTCTTACAAAACAGTAAAAATGAACAGCTTTCGCGTTACGAGATTCTTTAATGAAAGTAATATAAGTAGTAACATCAAATGTTTGCGGCCCTGCCGTCTGGGGTCTAGAATACGCCTACAGCAAAAAAAACAGGGGGCCCCCTGTTTTTTTTGCTGTTTTTTTTTACCAAAGTCACAAGACTGTAGTTTAAAAAAAAATAACCTTTCACCAAAGTCGCAAGTCTCTATTTAAAAAGAAATAGCCTTTGAAACTACTCAAAAATATAAAAAAAACAGATTCGATATACATACCTTGACAACAAACTGTCCACAATAATATGCCTACAATAATTTGTCCACAATAATTCTTCTACATACATTGTGTATTCGAAAAGAAACCGAATTCGGCACTAAATGACCCACCAAGGGTCGATGTGCCGTTAAACAAAACAATCAATTAATCAATCAATCAAATGTTTGGCACACACATACCATTTTTAGATATCATCACTGCGATCCCTGTGTCTGGTGCAACGCAGCTAGTGCAGACACATATGGGATTTAAATTAGTCATCTTTAACCACATACCTACCCACATGGAGTGTAGTACAGGCGTATGCACACATACACTACGCATTTACACCATTTCTATAAGCACCTACATAATGAGCGAGATATCATAGTGTGTTGCTTGGTAAATTCATAATAGAAAATGTTGCTGTTGACTCATTTTTGTTATTGTCAATTACAGACTTTAATACAGTTGATCACCGCCCACCCAAGAGTTGAAATCGCGCACCGGTGGGCGATATCGCCCAGATTGAGAAACCCCGACCTACAGTAATGGCAGTTCCTTTCAAAGTACCCCACCCCCACCCTTTGGGACCTCATACACTTATCCCAGCGTCCTTTCCACTTCTCAAAAGTCTGCAAAGTCCTCTTTCGCCATTCTCCTTAATCTCGCCCAAGGTCTGAAATCTCTTTGGGAAAAGCCAGAAGTCGCAAAGTTTCTGACTTGATGCAGTTTTTTGCCTAAAAAAAGAAATCCCACACAAGACAATGGCGTCTCGTTACCTACCGAGTAACCCCATGGAAGAATGGCGTCTCGTTACCTACCGAGTAACCTCATGGAAGAATCTCTATTCATACATGTGCAGCAAGGTCCCCTCTGATTGGTTGCCAAAGTATATCAAGGCGGTGCAACCGGTTCTCGATATATTCATAATGGCTGAAAGTTTTCCGGACAGACCTCGTATTCTTTATTTCTTTTTTGAATTATAAATTTAGTTGTTTTAATTAAAAACCGTCAACCAAAACTGTCACCAAAACTGTCACCAAAACAGTCAACATAGGTTTCTTCAGCTTTCAAGTTGGTCTGGCTGGCTATGTATGTATATATGTATCGCGCGTACAGGCCGCACCAATAGGGCTGAACATTTGAACATTTTCTCACTATTATGCCTAGAAAAAAACGTTTCTTTTTGTTTTTTTGAAACCTTCTCCCTAAATAGGTCTTTAATGGGGGCCTCAATTTGCAATGTAAGTTTATGCTAAATCAATCCCTTAATTTGTGTCCGGCAGCTTTCACGCTTGTTTTCTTTTTGAAAATTCAGACTTTTTTAGTGATCACTGCCCAACAAAAAGGCGACAGAAGTAACTTATTCATTGATCAGACCTTTTTCCAATTTTTTAATTGATCATCCCCAACAGGGTATACTACCAAAATATGTTGGTCATGTGACGGTTTCTATTGAGTGACTAACCAGACCGGCTTCTTCTTAGGTTTTTAAGGGAGAAGGCTTCGCGGCCTTTTGGCTAGGATCAAAGTGTAGTATCTGTACTTCGAAACCACAATTCAGAGAACCGCGGCCCTTCGGGGGTCCTTGTGGCATGCTCGGGTATCGTCCTGGGAGAAGTTGCGCAGGATATCTTGGCTGTGGCTAGGATCAAACTGGTGTATCTGTGCTTCGAAACCGCCATGGCCTCGAAGTTCAGAGAACCACGGCCCTTCGGAGGTCCTTGTGGCATGCTCGAGTATCGTCCTGTGAGAAGTTGCACAGGATATCTTGGCCAGCTGGTCGGGAGGCGATCACCATTAGTATGCTCAGGATTCGTCCTGAGAAGCTTTTGGGACTCCCCCCCCCCATACCGGTCCTCGTGGCATTTGTCTCAGTGACAGGGACTTGGGATTCTCCCCCCTCAAGTCTCTAGTCACGGGGTCCCCCCCACTGAATCCGGCACTAAATGACCCACGAATGGTCGATGTGCCGTTAAACAAAATAACATAACATTAGGTTTTTTTAAAAAACAATTCACAGAGGAAACAAAAATTAAGAAAACGAATCACTATTCTTCTCACAAATTCTGCAGCCACCAAGCGCTCAAATATTGGGTCTGGTAACTCAAGCATACATACGAGTGCATGCTGAACAGCATACCACGGAAGCAAAATACCATCATACCAGTGAGTCAAGACTCAGACCCAGTTACTCCCTTGTGACACATGAGGCAATAATCTTGTCTACATTTTTCAAACGATCAATGGAGACATAATCACTGTTCCTGTAGCATTTGTGAGTTTTTACGGGGCTGTGGTGCTAGCCCAACGCCCAAGATGGACTGCCTTACAGATCTAAAGGGTATCAGACTTCCCTGTTATTTACCCAAAACTGAGGGGGTGATTTGGATTCATCTCTTTCCCAGGGGCATTGGCGTCCGCTGCAACCTTTCCATGGGATGAGCAAATAGGATATATTCGGAATATATCTTAGCGGCAACCCTGTTACCAGTGAAAAATAATACCATCTTTTTTTATGGGTACATTAAGTTGGGGTTACATAAAACAATTGTACGGCAACCCATTATCCTTTATTGACTATAAGGTTCCAACTTCCAAACCCTTTCGCTTAGCTGAGAAGGCCTGATCCAGGAAGGGAGGGGGGAAATGGCCCGTTGTACCCCACCCCCCATGCCCAAGGGTACTAGTACAAAATGAACACAAACTGCCCCAACCAGCGTTTGAACTCGGTTCACTAATTCTATTCCCCATTAACCGTCAGGCCACCTGCACTTCCAGTGAGCCAAGGGTCAGAAATGATTTATTTACCATTTTCGATAAAAACCATTCCAAGATGGATTTTCCATATTCTCTAAATTTAACAAGAAAATTCTTTCAACTAATTATTGTTTTTTCATAATTATATTTTGTAACATTTAAAGGATTTCTGTGGCTTTTTAAAAAGAAATATTGACAATATAAAGCAATAAAAACAACCATAAGAAAAATGAAAAATGAAAAATGAAAAAAGGAAAAATGAAAGAAGGAAAAAATAGATAAAATAAAAATAGATAAATAAAAAAAGAAACAAAAGAAAAAAACAAAATTAATAAAGGAAAATGTAAGCTAAAAAAGGGAAAATGGTTTTCGTTTTCATCTTTTTTGTTTTGTTCTAATTTTGCCATTTTATTATTTGTAGAAACCACCAACCGAAAAGCATCAACATAATCAACATCGACATGGGTTTCTTCAGTTTTAAAATGGGTCTGTCTGTCTAGCTGGTTATCTACGTATGTATGTGTCACGCGTACAGGCCGCACTAATGGAGCTAGAGGGCTGAAAATGTAAACGTTTACTCCTTATTATGTCTAGAAAAAAACAGCTCTTTTTGTTTTTGGAAATAGTTTTTTATTTTGTGGATTGGTTCAATTTGCAATGTAAGTTTATGCTAAATCGATCCCTTAGTTTGTGTCCGACAGAATTCACGCTTATTTTCTTTGAAAAATCGGACTTTTTTTTAGTGATCACTGTCCAACAAAAGGCGAGAGAAGTAACTGATTCAATGTTCAGCCCTTTTTCCCAATTTTTTAATTGATCAACGCCAACATAGCCTGCTACCAAAAGACGTTGGTCACGTGACGGTTTCTAATGAGTGACTAACCAGAGCCATTCCCCTTATTGGGGGGCGGGGGGTCGTTTGCTATTTTGGTCTACTGGTCTCTGCCATCTTTTCACCCCTTTTCCGTTGGATAAAATCAATGTGTCTTCATAGCGAAGCAACACCTAAAGGACTTCCGCCAAATATTATTATGACTTGTTTTTCTGTCGTAAAAAAGACTTTATTGTCAAATTGAGCCCATAACTGCAAAATCAATTCCTTATTTTTCGAGATCGCATTTTTGGGGGCTGGAAGTTATGTTTTCAGGCGAGACACGGCACGAATGACGCGAGCTAGGTCCTGGGGATCACAACCCTTGAGCAGCACCTACCCATTGTTGTATACAATGGACCCATAGGAAAGGGGTAGGAGGCAAAGGCTTGATTTTCCCGAAATCTTTCACGGTTTTTCCCAAATTACACTGATTTTCCAAAAATGTAATGTTTTCCCCGATTTTGGAGAGGGCACCTCCTGGCTCGTACGCCTATGCTCCACTTGAAGTTACGGACAGAGAAACAGAGAAACAAGCAGAAAAAGTCGCCCGTAACTTTAACTGGAAGGGTCCATTGTGTGACTAATTCGCAGTGGAGCCATAGAACTGCAATGACTGAAATTTCAGTCGTCTGCAGTTAATGGGTTAAAAGGGGTTTCTCCAAAAACTAGAGGTTTGCAAGTATCTTTCGCAGACCATAACTCCTATAGTGAATTCGATCCTCACTGGGTGTCCCATGTTTTCAGCCTTGTGTCAGCCTAAGCTTTTACTGTAGTGAATTCAATCCGCAATACGTGGCCTTGTGTCACACTAAGCCAGGCAAAGCTCAATAATAAGCTTTCGGTCAAATGTGCTATTGTTTGGAGGGCAATTAAACAAAATAATCGCACTGGCTGAAACAAAAGAAAATATTTCACCAAATATTGATTTTAGTTTGAAACAAACGGTTAAACTGATTAAGTACGGGCCCGGCAGAAGCGGGGGGGGGCATTTGGTTCGGGCCTACTCCAGAGGCGTACATGCATATACCCATACATACATCATGTGTATTTAACACAAATTGCAAAAATACCTAATGAGCAGTTTGAAATTTGGGCCTACATTTCCCCCATCTGGCGGGGGCCTATTACCAACCCTGCCCGCCCCTGCCCAAGTGTACATTCCTTGATATAGAGAAACAATACGTTAAATTAGGGTGGCCATACGTCCGTATTTTCCTGGACATGTTCTCCATTTAGAATTCGAAATCTTCAACCAGAAGGAATTTTTTAAATTCTTCAAATGTCCGCAAAATGAACAGAAAGTAAGTGTTTTTTTTATCAGGGTGGGGTCCTGCACTAGAGACCTGAGGGGCGAGAATCCCAAGTCCCTGTCACTGAGACAAATTCCACGAGGACCAGGATTATGATACTTCCCGGGAAAGCTTGTTTAGTGTAGGGTGAGCGCGAACGAAGACCCCACATTTAGACTAGCACACCCGATTCACCAACATTGTTCAGTTTCTTATTATAGTTACATTGTAAATAGAACTCCTTTCTAAAACCCTTTTAAAAAAGCTTTTTGAAAAACAAAATAGTCCACGTTCTTCCTCTAGGTCCACTAAGTATGAATACCAAATTTGGTTCAGCTGCGCCAAAGTTCTTTTTTTGGGGTGGTGGGGGGCACAAATAGGTTTTTAGTAGTGTTCAATTTGCAATATAAGTTTATGCTAAATTGGTCGTTAGCTTGTGTCCGGCAGTGTTCACGCTTGTTTTTTTTTTAATTCAGGTTTTTTAGTGATCACTAAAGGCGAGAGAAGTAACTTATACATTGATCACCCATTTTCCCAATTTTTTAATTGATCATCCCCAACACGGCATGCTACCTATTGATCACGTGACGGTTTCTAATGAGTGACTAACCAGATCTGTTTTACTTTACTTTTATTTTAATTTGATTAATTCTTTTAACTGTCACTTTAATTAAATATTTCTTCGTAATTAATATGGATTTAATTAAACGACACATCTTTGTTAGGTAACTAATTAAAATAGTCAATTACAATTGAATATCTATAAAATTGCAGAATGTATTCAATATAAAAAGAAGAAAGTTTTTTTAATTGCTTTTTTTAAGAAATTGTGATTTCTTCTTTAATATTTAATTGTCAAACTCTAGAACTCAGATTGGGCTTTATTTTCCTATGTAACAAGAACAAAAAGCAATCCTGACTAAAAATAGGAGGGTAAACCGATATTTAAATGTAGTATAATGGCGATCTGTACTTCTTCTGGTCGCCGTGAGAGAAAGTGATGTTGAGAGAGAGAGAAAGAGATGATGATGATGACGACGACGACGACGACGATGACGATGATGGGTCTGTTGACGAGAGCTGCACTTTCTGTGGAGCGAAATTCATTTCGTAGAAATGGCTCTCCCACGTGGGTGGAGAGAAAAGACGACAAAACTCGGGTATCTTCAATTGGAAATCTGTTGTTTCATTTCCGTATATACAGATTAATGTCTGGTCCGGTTCGCGGATTACATCGAGGTACAGAATCCTGTTGCATTTGGTTTTCTAAATGAGTTTGTCACTTTTCTGAGTTACTACTACGAAAATCAAGGGTTCCTCCTCTTTCGCCCTGTCGCTGCTGGATTCAAATCTCAAACGGGTCGCCGATTCCATTGTCTGCGCAAGTTTCCGCTACCTTCTTGTATTGCCATAAAAATAATTATATTCATGACTTCAGGGCGTTAATTTTTGTAGACAAAAATACGTCTGCAAAATCTTTTCCCTTGAAAAGGAGGAAAACAAGGGTTAACTAGAAAGCACCCAGAGAGCGCATACCTCTGCCAATCCCACTGTCACTAAAACTGAATGAAAATCAATTCACAAATAGTTAATCAAAAATTAATTCTATGATCCATAG